>JADHZB010000732.1:2500-88315 GCA_015657535.1 Nephromyces sp. MM_2019
CACATGTATATACACACAACAAGTGAAATATTCAAAACACTGTATCTATACCCATATACACAAAAGTTTATACACACATATTAACTAATACATACACACAGTTCACCATGCAGATAAATCTACGTCCATAATCATAATCACACACACACGTACACGCACAAGTAAACAAATACACCAACACCCATGCACACACTAACGAAACACCAATACACACACACAAACACACAGGTATATATATATATATATATAAATAATTTTAAGGGAGGAAAAATTAGTTCAAAAAATTTCCAAAATTCAACACATTTCTAATTTTTGTGTATTTGTGTGTAAACTCGAATAATAATAATACTAATAAAATTATATAGGTGTGTGTGTGTAGGTAGTCAAACAACATTTAAATATATTAAATATAAGGTATACAGTTTACTGTGTGTAAAAAAAATTAAAAATTCAATAAATACAAGTGTGTAAAAAGATAGATTTGTCATAATAATAATATTTGTTTTGGTATGTGTGTATTTATAAAACATTAAATAATTTATAAAATAAATAATTTAATAAGGTAAAATCATTAGTCTTAACATCATAAAATATAGATATGTATCTATATATATGTATGTGGATGAGTGTTGTACGTTTGTATATATATGTGTGAGTGTATTTATCTGTATATGTGTTTGTGTGTATGGTATATCTATCAGTATATGTGTTAGTATGTGTGTTGTAAATCTTTATCTGTATATACGAATGTGTGTAATTTTATTAATCAGTATGTTCGTGTTTATTTATGTTTATGTGATTATTTAAGATAGTTGGCATTTATGTCTCTATATGTGTATGTATTTATGCTCTCAAAAATGAATGTGTGTGTGTTTAATTATACTCTCTGTATATCAATCTTATACCCTCAGTGTATGTATTTAAATCCATCTTTGTATACATGTATATCTATATATGTGTATGTATATATATCATTTTAATCTATGTGTACATATATTTATATATATATATATATATATATATATATGTGGGTATATATAAGTAATATTAAATTATTGTTGTAAATGTGTGTGTGTGTGTGCAAGCAATATGTGTAATTGTGTGTAAGCTATAAACAATTAATGTGTGTGTAAGCTATAAACAATTAATGTGTGTGTATGTGTGTGTAAGCTATAAACAATCAATGTGTGTGTATGTGTGTGTAAGCTATAAACAATTAATGTGTGTGTGTGTGTAAAAGTATAGTGTAAGATCAAGAGATAATTTGAGTATATAGATTTTCACAAATCGATTTTCATGGTGTAATAGCCCCTATAATTGGAAAATGATCACTCACATCATGTACTGTAGTAATTTTAGAAGGAAATATGAAAAATTTAAAACACCTATATCTTATGGGGCGTTCAGGTTTAGTCATAATTGTTTTTTGATGTTTTGAAATATTACAATTATATTCTTTTGAACAAAAAATATAATCATAGATAATTTTTTTGGGGGGACATGGGTAGTTCTCCTCTGTAGATATTTATATAGGGGAAAAATGTGTATATGAATTGGAGGATTCAATATATATATATAATATATTACTCATACTTGGAAGTGTATATATATATATATATATGTATATTGAGTGTGTTTGTGAAAGGTATGTAAGGGATAATAAATTTAAGAGATATCTATATAACAAATATATATATATATATATATATTAATATAAATATATATCCATAAATTAAAAATAAAAACAAAACTACTCAATATATATAGTACAATATCCAGAACTTACACACACATACACAACACACCATAATAACTACCCGATACAGACTACCCATCCAAATTACATACAATACTTGCACAAACTACATACACTACACAGACAAACCACACACTCAACCTACATACACTATACAACCAATCTACACAGCCTCTCTCACTTTCCCACCCCTTGTATATATATATATACATACATATATATATATATATACACACCAATTTCACAGAGTGAATTAAGTTCAGTATCATAAGTAGTTTGACATTGTGTGGGGTCTTCGGGGAGTATATGGTGTGCATTAAGTATATCACTTGATAGGGCTTGATTTAGATTATCAAAATCTTCATTATAACGAAAATTGAAATCGCCTACAAATATAAGCGGTATAGTACTATCTAAAAGTGTGTGTGGGCCTAAAAGATTTCCTAATTTGTTATTTATCCAATCAGACATCTGTTTGAGTTGTGCTAGGCGTACATTATTATGTTCATCACCAGATTGTGTATGTGTGCCTACAATATTATATAATTGTTTGTTTTTTTCAATTTGTACAAAGGCTGCACCTTTTGAACCTAAACATTCTGGGAATAAACCATCCTTATAAATCAAACCATGTGAATGATTGATAGGGTGTTTACTAACAATTATCACACCACTTGTATGATATCTTACACGTTTAAAATCACCACTCACACTCTCCCAATCCTTTGTTACAGGGTCAAATTCAACATAATGACCCTCTTCAACTGAATGAAAAGGTATAAATGGATTAAGTAAACCCATCTTGAATACCTTACGACTTTTTTTAAATATTAGTTTAGAGGTTAAAATTGGTGTTTGATAACGAAAAACATCCAATTCATTGGCCAATTTTCGAATTGTTTTGATTGTCTTACTGTAGAATGCCTCCTGGAAAACAATCACATCTGGGTTCTCCTCTGCCACTATCTTATTTATATAGTCATAGAAATGTGGTTGTCTATTCCACCAATTATAATTCAAATTAAATATACTGGGTGTCATTTGTATATTATATGACATTACCCTTAATTCTGGAGAAGTCATTTTGTGTATGAGGTGGGTTGGGTTAGGGGTAATTGGTGGTGGGGGGGGGAGAGACGGGGTGGAGGAGTGTTTAGAAGGTGGTGAGTTGGTAGGGAAGTGTGTAGAAGGCGGTAAATTGGTGGTGAGTTGGAGGGGAAGGGGGTTGGTTGGAATGTGTAAAAGGTGGTGTGTGTGGTGTTGGAGGGATGTGGAGGTAATTTAAGGTTTGTAGGGGAGGTGATGGAAAGTGGATATGTGTGTAGAGAGAGTGATCTGTATGAGGAATATAAAATAGGGCTGTGTATGTCTGTAGAGTAGTAGTGCTAAAAACAGCCTAGAATGTAAGTTGGATAGTAAAGGAGGTGGGTAAAAAGTTATTAGAGTTAGATGTGTATATGTGTGTGTCTATACAAGTGTATCAATAAAATAGATGATGATGAAGTGATGAATTTCTGTAATTTCAAATTGTTTGTGTGTAGATAAATTTATACACATATATATAATATAACTATATATTTTATGTATATGTATATAATAGTCAAAAATCAAAATGAGTATGATAATACAACATGTGTTATGACTATAAGTTTTTGATAATAAATTTTATGAAATCAAATTTATATGAATTAAATTTAAACTTAATTTATTGTTTTGTCTGTAATTATGTATACATACATATATATATATATATATGTAATGTATGTTAAATATGTATTATAGATAACATGTATGTTTGTTTAATATCAATATGTGTGTGTTTATGTCAAATTGATAGATATTTATATTAAAATATTTTAAATTTTATTATTAAAAAGATAAAACTCAAAATTAACTTATTACTTTCCATCAAAGTTTTATTTAAACTTATAAACCTAATTAAAGGAATTTTCTTATTACATTTCATATAATTTTCTTCTTATAGTTCAAATGTATAATTTAAAAATTTTGCTTACTAATTATTTTTATGCTGAAACATAGACAATTACACCTTATAATTTCACATCGTTTTACTCATACAGATTCACAATTAATTACATTCTAACAGACACACACACATGCACAATTAATTACATTCTGACAGACACACACACATGCACAATTAATTACATTCTAACACACACACACACATGCACAATTAATTACATTCTAACACACACACACACACATGCACAATTAATTACATTCTAACACACACACACACACATGCACAATTAATTATATTCTAACACACACACACACACACATGCACAATTAATTACATTCTAACACACACACATACATGCACCCATTTAAAATTTACAAACCCACACACACAAGCACACGAAAATTTAAAATAACAAAAGATTGATACAAACCTAGATAGCTTAACACACATAGCAATTATACACACTCACACACACTTACATACACTAACACATGTTAACACACACACGCTACTACCAAATATTGGAACCACACGCAAACTTTTTCACATACTTACCAATTACATACACACATGCATTGCACTTTTCAAAAGCAACCAGACACAGATATCAACTTTGCATATACAATAAACACCCAAGTTCACATCTCAAGCCTTTATCAGCTCATTAGGGAAAAAATAAACTAGGATCAATTTCTATTTCAAATTACTAATAAAATTTTACGTTTGATTTAAATAGTAAATCCACTATGAATTGATATTCATAAAAAATAAATTCAACATATCCGCTTTTTGTTAAATTAAAGTTTTCTTTTTTTTAAAGTTCTTTCAAGATTTTTAAACGGAACTCTAACTTTTGAATCCAGGAAGGTCTTCCCTGTGATATTAACCAATACCTCCATTTGCTCCTCCGATCACGAAATTATTACCTAACAAGGAATTAGTGATATCTTACTTTGTAAATTTATGAATTACGTTTCTCTACTTGCTTCTCAAAGTAATGATTTAAATCATGGAGCTGAATAAAAATAGTGTTGTAGGAGTAAAATAAAATTTGACTTCTTTTGCGCCTACTACTCTTCCAATGTTCATTTTTCAAAATATAGTCCCTGTTGTACACTTTTTAAGCGCAGTAAACACATCTTTATTCACTACTAATTCAAGAATCTTAAAGAATATTTCCAAATTATTAACAGTGTTGGAGAAATTATAGGCTTAGATAAACAAATAAATCAATATTAGGAAAATTACATTTTCCTAATGCAATATTTCTTTGCGGCTTTGATTCAATTTCTTTTTTAAGTCAGCTAAACCTTGGGCTATTTCAAAAATTATGAAATTAACAAAGATTTTTGGTATGAAATATATTATATAAGGTGCAACACGGTAGCAAAAAATATTTGAAGGATATAGTGTAGAACAAGACGTACATAGATATTGTTTGTAAATATTTGTATCTGACACTATCTGGAGAATTTTCAGTATCTTGTAAAATTTAATAAATGATTCAGATTTCAGTAGTAGTAAAACAGTAAAATAATAGTTAAATATACAAATAAATTCATGATTGAAGAGCTTTGTTATTTTAATTTCCTGAATTCTTTACACATTACTTAAAAACAGATTATAAAATGAATCTCTAGCAGTTAAATTTGCTCCCATCAAGTGTATTAGAGATTGAGTAAATTGTTGATGATATTTTACCCTAAAAAAAGGCTTATTTCTGCATTATTATTAGCTTTTCCTAGATTTGGGAACAGAATTTTATTCAAAAAGCGTTGTAAGAAAGTGAAAATCAAGTAAGTTAGTTCAGACTTAAAAAAAAGATAAAATGGCAATTTTATTAATCATGAGGTGAATACAAGCCAGCACACAGAAAAATATTTAAATAAACCATGTCGGAAATAATAGATACTATATAATAAAGTATTTTAACAATTGTTATGTCATATTTGAAAGACTTGAGAAGAAACTTAATGAGGTCATAGTGGATTGAAATTAATGAATTACGCAAAAGTAATTCCAAGTAATAACTTAAGAACAGTAAAAAGCTTCTTAAAACTTGTAATACTGTTTGTATAGGTAATTGAAATCCTATGATTGAAAATAATGATTCAAAAAATGAAGATGTGGCTAGCAGAATTTGTTTTGTTGGAAATATTTAAAACATCTAGAGTCTCCTCTAATTTATAGTGATAGGAATAGTTATGTAAGAGAATCAGCAAAGAATGTTTTTAAGAGGAAAAGCTTTGAGGAATTAGAAAATAATGATAAGAAATTTTGTTAAACAGCCTCATAAAGAGCTCAAATAGGTCTTAACAAGATATTTGGAGATTAAAAAATTGAAGTTAAAAGCCCACACACTAGTTACATACACTTTACGCTTACAAGATATTCAGAGTTATTAGTAACATCTAAAGACACATTTTGATGTTACACACAAACACATAAACAACATTTATTGTAATATATGTTTTTCCACACATAGATAAATATGCCTGATACGCCACACTCTCATCATGCATTGAATTTATTTTGTAAATTTTACTTTATAATTTTGTGTACTATGTTGATAAGTAAAAAAACTGAAAATTTCTAAAGCCTTGTGTGTTGTACACAATTTGGTGTGCATGTACGTGTGCGAGTGTGTATCTATCTGTTAGGTGTATACTGTGTGTGTGTATTTTAGAGTGTCTTTAACTGATTTTGTATGTGTGTGTTCTTTACAAAAGATGTGTCTGAACCCAGGCTGTTTTAGCAATCCGTATGTGTAATATGTGTGTCAAACATGTTTACATTTACTTAGATGAATGGCTAGTTGTTTGCATTGACTTCATGTTCGTGTAATTTTGTGTTAATTTTATGTACTTGAATGTGTAATTTTACATAATTGACTTTTAGTTTAGAATAATCTCAACATTTTTACTAACTTTAATGTGTGCTTGTCAAATAGCTAATCTTTTCTTAAGCGAGTGAAAATAAATTAGCTTAATTAGTACTTTTCTTCTCACATGTTAATAATATATTAACTACAACCCGCGCAATCAACTCAGACATGCTTTCGATACAAACAAAATACGTGTAAGCACACATACACACTCCTCCCCTATCCACCGCACATAAACACAGCCCCTTTCCCACAATCCACGCACACACAGTCCAATACAAATACCAATATAAACGCCCTCTTCGCCCTAATACATACATCCCCTTTCCACACAAACCCATTAATATAATATCAGTATATCAGCACCCATACCCATGCACACATATAAATGTAATAATATATCTAAAATTTAGTTCGGTATGAATAAAACTTATTGAGTACACTTTCTGCCTATTTATCTATAACAGATATCTCTATGTGTACATACAATTTATTAATTTTTTTTTGAAACAAAGTGTACTATTTATAAATGTATATAAGCATTTATAAACAGTGTATAATCTTCAAAATTTTTAATTGATAAAATTCTTATAAAATACAATTTTAAAGCTTTCTTTAACTCCTTGGAATATCCCAACGAGAAAATATAATACCGAAAATTTTAACTTTATATTTAAATTTAGCTTAAAAGGTGTACCTACACTTCAGCTTCCTTTGAAAACTCAAGAAAATGGCTGCCCCTATAAGAAGGGAACGAACCCACACCAAAGATTCAACGCGTGGAGGGCCCTATCAATTCGTCAACTCCCTTGTTACTGGTGTCTCTTCTTTTATGAGCTCACTTTTAAATTCCAATAGTACTTCTATAAAGGACACCGCAAACAAATCCCACCTTCACAAACAGCCTGATTTGGACCGACGATTCTTACCTCAGCCCTCTAACACTTCTATACCCAGTTCCCACTACTCTAGGCCTTCCTCATTACTCCCATCATACAAAGACAAAGGCTTAAACAGAAGCCATAGGACGGCGGATATTGAAGCATCACAGGACTACAGGACGAGCTTAACTCGTTCACCCTTCCGGTCTCAAGCACTACCCGTGCAACCTCTACAAAATCTGCAATCCAAGGCACATAATAGTTTTGCCTCTCACAATCCCTATGAAAGTTATTTATCTATACCTTCAACAACCCTAAACTACGAACGCTTTGGTAGCAGATCATTTGCACATCCTGTAAATAAGCAATCTACAAGTCATGTAAGCCTAGCCAACCTTAATCCCCATTTCGAGAATCATCCCTATGATTCGAGGAAGTCTAATTCTTTTGTGGAGACCATTTCTTCCAAAGACGCGCGAACTGCGACTAATAAATTCCTACCAAGGTCATCAGTGTCTGTTATACACAAAATTGATAAGCGGATGAGCAACATTTCATCTTCAAGCTATCATAAACCCCTTAGATTCCCAACTCACGCCTCCAAGATACCTCCAGAGCAATTGAAAAATGCTTATATGCGATCTAATCCACACCGCTATTCTGTGCATTTAAAGAAAACTATGTTTTCAGATCATACACGTGATGAAGCACGTCCTGAAAAACCACAATATTCTTCTACGAATGCCAAGTCAGGATTTGATTTATTCCCATCAAAATCAATCCTACAATCTTCTGAGAGTATATATTCCAAGCCTATTGAAACAGCCAATGAAATTGTAACCCCAAGCCTGCTCGCTAAACCCACGACCCCGTTATTAGCCACTTCAAGCAGTACATCCACTTCTACTGCAGAAGCTGAAACTTCCAGTAAAAAGAAAAGGACAATCACAAGTTTTGAAGAACATTTACCTAAACAACATCAATTTAAGGATACCAAACGTAAAGGCTTAGAAAAGGCACTTGATATATCGGATAAACAAGAAAGTCAACCTACATCTACACCTATCTCAACATTTTCAACAATCCAAACTACCTCAAGCTCACCAACTAAGCAGACGAGTCTTCCCCAAGCTTCTCCACCACCCAAGCTTGGTTTATCTATGACACAACCCTTATCTACTGAAACGACAGCGAAACCAATATCATCCTTAACATCACTGCAATCCCATACGCCAACAACTTCCACCCAACCTACATCATCCCCAACTATCAGCCTACAGACACACCTTTTACCAAAAATACAAACAACACCTCCCCAAACAACCTCGAGCACTGATAACACCTCAACAAATCCAAATCTACTACCTATGAAGTCATTAAGTGCAAGCACATTAGATAGCCAAATTCCAAAATTTGGTGCTAACCTTTTCCCTGAATCAAAGGAAGAAGGTGTGCAAGAAACTACAGGTTCATTCAATTTGGGTAACCAAAGCTCGACAGAGTCAGATACAAAGCCTTTGTTTAGTACTTCAATAACTCCACCTAAATTTGAATTCAAGGCAACCCAACCTACACAAGATATCAATGATAAACAGGAAGATAATCCATTCATTACAAAGGCTACAACCTCAGCGTCAAGCACATCTGAAAGCTTAACAAAAGACCTCTTTACCCCAAAATCATTTAGTGAAAACACTTCCAAACAATCAGATATATCTTTATTCCCATCAATTACAAAGAATAAGCCCTTGGAAGTATCTCAAACTAATTACAACGGTATAAATAATGCACAGACAGCATCATCAGGATTCCTATCGAATTTCCATACTAATACAGACCTTACAACTTCCATCAATACTAATAAACCATTTCTTCCCAATTTAACTATACCTTTTGGAACAGCCAATGACGCTACACATAAAACAATTCAAACAAGCAATATTTTTGAAGCAAATAAACAAACTGCACCTTCACCAAACACCTTGGAACAACCTACAATTACGTTGAATTCAAAACTATTTGAACAAGGAACTAATAATATTACCCTTGATACAATGTCTCCAAAAAATATTCTAGATAATAACGTACCCTCTGTAACAAATACCTTCAATTTCAACCCACCATCCACTCAATCTACCTCACAAACCACCTTATTTAAGCCTAGTAATAATAATAATAATTTTACACCGTCAAATACGCTTACAGAGGTGTCAAAAACTGTAGAAACAAAGAATGGGAATAAAATTGCATTACTTTCTAATTCAGAAGTTGCTAATTTACCTACCGTAGCTAATACTACGCTTACCGAACAATCTTTTACTTCTGGTCAGACCACTTCATCAACAGAAAAAGATAACAACACTACTTCAATTGGAAGTTTTTCCTTTTCAAAACCACCTAACATTTTAACTGATCCAAAATCTTTAGAAAACGATGTTACAAATAAAACAACCAACACACTTAATTTTGGCACAAGTGATACAGCACCCAAGGCTACATTTAATTTTGATTCAACAGCTACTAAAGCAACAAACACATTATTCAACTTTGTTACATCATCTTCTAGTGAAACTACACCCAAACTTTCAGCAACACTTAATTTTGGTTCAACTGCCCCTACATTTAGCTTTGGTACATCTACATCCAATGTTACTACACCCAAACCTACAGCAACATTTGGTTTTGGCTCAACAGATTCCAATGACTCTACAAACAAAACTATACCTACATTCAGCTTTGGTACAACCGCATCTAATGATACTACATCTAAGACTACACCCACATTTAAATTTGGTTCAACCACTACACCTACTGAAACTACACCCAAAACTACCAATACATTATTTAATTTTAGCTCAGGTACATCAAATGACACTACACCTAAATCATCAAACACATTCAACTTTGGCTCAATAACATCTAATGATACTACACCTAAAGCCAACTATACACCATTCAATTTTATCTCAGCTACATCAAATGACACTGCAGCTAAAACAGCGAACACATTATTTAATTTTGGTCCAGCTACATCAAATGACACTACAACCAAAACAACTAGCACACTAGTTAATTCTGGCTCAACATCATTAAATGATACTAGACCCAAAACAACAACTGCCTTTAATTTTGATTCAACAGCTACACCAAATAACACACAGTCCCAACCATTATTTGGTAGTCCTACACAAAGTAGTGATAATTTATTTTCAAGTAATTCAGGCAAAATCAACACAGGCAATAATTTCAATTTTGCAAACAACCCATTTCAACCAATTACATCAAACTTTACACCTTCAACATTCCAATCAACTTTAACAACATCAAACATATTTCTCAATCCTAAATCAGATCCAAATACACAAAGAGCAAATCTGTTTAATAGCGATTGCTGCCTATCTCTGTTTGGTGATAACAAAAAATCAACTTCACAACCTCAAGGTTAATATTTATATATGTGATCATTAATTTTATATACATACTTTTATCTACATTGCAATATCTCTCGATATATATATTTAGGTGTCTTGTGTGCGTGTGTTCTACTAATAAATATATTTTTTATAACTCTATGTATAATTAACTATAAACCATTTAGAGAATTTTTTTCGAAAGAAATAATTTATATATATATATATATATGTGTAGATTTTCCAGGTGCATTAAAAAATCAGAATATACCTCCATCTAACCTCGATGGTGCTCCAAGATCTCTATTTTCATCGACTGTTTTTCCCCAATTTTCTGACGCTGATAAATCAAAATCTACTAGAGTGGAACCTTCTAAAATTGGGAATTTATTTGGAGCGTCTGCAATAACAAATCAACCAAATACTTCTAATACACTCTTTACATTTGGGAAATCTTCTGGATCAAGCTAACTTATTATATAACAATGTGTGTATAATTTTGTGTACACTCTCATATATATATATATATTATTACATAAGTGGCCGTGGGTGTATGTTTACCTTTTTTATCTGCCTTTGTTAGCACATGTATAAATGACATTTCTTACTTTAAAACATATAATTTTTATAAATAAAACTAAAAAAAAACATTGAAAAATATTAATTGCTTATTATCAATATATAAGAATCATTGAAGTACTTTGAGTGAATTGAATTTAATTTGCATTAAGAAAATAAAACAATTATTTTGACTCAACATAAACATTGATTAATTTTGCAAACATCATTTATTTTAGGTTTATTTTGGTTTTTCTTTTAGTTATATATATAATAAAATATGTGTGTTTGGTACAACATGAGAGTATATTATAGTTATGCATTGGCCATATTGTATAAGTGTTGGTATTAGTTCAAATCGTCATGACGAAAAATGTTTAAAAAAGTATGAGTTGAGTATATGTATATATATATATAATTAAAATATAATAAGCTTAGAATAATCACATTGGAAAAATTATAAAGATATAAATTAATCAAGTTTTTGTTCTTCAAAAACAGGGTATTTGTCTTTAGCTTGTGACCATGTAAGTGAGCTTTGTACCAATTGCATTATTAGAACAGCTACCTCAGATTTATTTATACGAATTTGTTGCATAGTATCTCTTTCTCTTAATGTTACAGTGTTGTCTTTGACCGTTTGGAAATCTAATGTTATTGCAAAAGGAATACCAATCTCATCAGTACGAGCATATCGTTTACCGATAGATGCACTCGTTGCATCAACTTTACAAGATAAGTTTAACATCAAGCATGATTCTCTAATAGAGTTAATAATACTATTAAAGGCTGCATTGTTTGATATAGGTAAGATAGAGCATTTGTAGGGTGCAACAGATGGTGGTATGGAAAAGAAGCAACGTTCTTCTTGATCTATAACACCACGACTCTTGAAATTATGTTCAAGAACACAATGTAGTAATCTTCCAAGACCAAATGAAGGTTCAATTACATGGGGTACATATGTTTCTTCAGATACAGTCTTAGTAGAGGGTACAAATTTGATCATATCACGAGTCAGGTTAAAAGATTTACCAATACAATTTTCTAGTGTGTAAGTACCATGAGTTTCCAAGCTTTCTTCTATTGTTTTCTTTTCTTCGTCGTTTAAGTCTTCTATGGATTCGTATACCATAGCTTGTTCCTTCTTGAAACTTTTGCCAATTAATTGCCTGTTGGGTATAGACTTCATGAAATTTATGGTAACTGGCGAATCAAATTTGTTTGAGGCAGTAAGATTTTGTTTAGATTCTTCGCTGTGACAAGTTAAATCATAAGCAGAACGATCAGCATGCCCAGCTACTTCAATCCAGCCATAAGAACAAAGGATCTCAGCATCCCAGCAATCAGATGCATAATGTGACATCTCGTCCTCTAAGTGTTGTCTAAAACGAATTTTTTCCTTTTGAATACCACACTTTAGTAAAAATAGATAAGTACGTGCTAGGAAATACGCATGTGTCTCATTCAATAAGATCCCTTTTTCAAGAGCTTCTTTGACTGACATATCAGCTATTATTCTACCATCGGTTTTCTGAGATATCCTAGGATATAAAGGTAGGAGTTGTGATTCAATTGTTTGAAATTTTGGGTGCTTTTTGTTCTTTGGGTGAACGAAATGCTCTATTTCAGCCATTGGGAATTCACGTACTCTTAACAGGCCATTTCTTGGTGCTATCTCATTTCTAAAGGATGTTCCCAATTGAGCAGTAGCGAAAGGCATCTTACCACCATTGAATTCGAGTAGACGTTTGAAGTTAACAAATATACCTTGAGCTGTTTCTGGTCGTAAATATGCTACATCTGCAAAAGAGTCAGCATTTGTTTTAGGAGCACCAAAAGTTGTTTGAAACATTAGGTTGAAAGGATAAGGATCGGTGAGCTCGTTACCATTAGGTGAACAAATACCAAGTTCTTTATATACTTTACCCAGTTCTTCTTTGGGTAGTGAACCAGCCTCTCTCAGTAAATAAGTTCTGTACTCTTCCGAAATTTGCTTTTTTAAAGGTTTAGGTAGTGTTATAGTGTTTTCTAACACATCTTCTAGGTATTGATCAGCTCTGAAAACCTCCTGAGATTCTAAATCTCTAACCATAAGGTCAGTAAATCTGTCTACATGGCCTGATGCTTTGAGGACCTTGTAAGGTGTTAGGGCAGTAGCAGATATTTCTAGCATGTCATCATATATAATGAAGTGTTTCCTCCACATAGACTCAATCTCAGATTTTAGAGCGGCGCCTGGCGGACCCAAGTCGAAGAGACCACTTGTCCCTCCATAAATTTCAAAAGAAGGAGTTATAAAAAATCTTCTACGAAGCAAATTGTTAATTTTTGCTCTCGAAAGTATATTCATATCAGGAGTATCATTTGAAGTCTTTTCAGACAAAGTCGTAGAATTTGGTTTAGGAGTATTACTCATATTGGAGCTTGGACTAGTGATGAGCTGAAATAGTGATCATAAAATGATACTAAAGTCAATAGTCGATTAATCAAACGGTGTTTCAAGGATACCTGAGTGGTTAAAATTTCATTCTAGCTTGTTAAGAATTATAAGAAATATTTTAGGAATATTAGTTATACCAAGGGAAGTCGTGATTGAAGTTTATATGTCCTTTTAGGGATGAAAATGCTTTATAATTCATAGCTTTATTCTTACAGTATCATTGTTGACTAAATCAGTCAATTGTTAAATACACACCTTGTGATGTAAAACTCCATCAGGTCAAGTTAAACCTAGTTATAGCTAGCTTGTTAGCTGTCGTGTTGTTGAATTACACTTGGTGAAATTGATTTTGACATGGTAGTATTAGTCACATTTGTATGTAACTACATAAACATAAAAAAATTTTTATAACTTGAACAATGAGACCTTTAATTAATTGAAATTTTGTATTATTTTAATTTTTCTATTAATTAAGTTGTAAATTAATTATTTTATCTTATTACTTAACTACTTTTGGCTTAATATTTATGTTTATTAAGTCCTACAAAGGTAAGGATATAATATAAACAAGATATATGTATACTATTTGTAGAGGGCTATAAAATTAATGAGGTACAAGTCAATAGGCGTATTATATTAAGCTAGGATTTAAAGAAAATTAAAACCAAAACAAACTTTAAACATAAATGAAATTTGTAGAAGTATTTCATAAAAATATATTAAAGAAGGCTAAGCTTTTATACTTTCAATCTAAAACTGAAACTCTAAAAGAGTCTTGGTTGTGTACTACTTTGATTTATCATGTTATAACTTTTTTTATAAAGTAGAATACTCAAAGTAGTTTTGCTTTAATCAAATTGTTACGAAGAAATCGTCCCTTTTAAAAAAGATTCTGACTAATTTAATTCTCAATTAATTTTATGTAATATACCATCTTTGTCATTAGATACATAGTGACGTGGCTCGATTTTATATATCTTGGCGCCGGTGTAATAGCTTGTCATCGAATTATCCTTGCCAGATGATGCTGTTGGCTCGATTACTTCACCTTCGCCTAGTTGGAAATTTTAGATAACAATAGCTTGTGACCTAGAATTTAACACAGATATAATTACATGGCCAATCAATGTTACAATTCATCATTCTCTCGTGATCATATTCATCTTCAGATGAAATTGCTAGCATTTCAGACTCACATGGACCTTGAAATTTTAAACGATTAAAGCTTAAAAAAATTCTGAATTATTCTTACCAGTGTAAAATTCTGGTGCTATGCATTTAAAAGTGTCAGCAAAGTATTCCCAATCTATGGGACATGGAAACTGGCGATCTCTTTTACATGACCCACGTACTAAATTATTTTTTTAAGCCCCTAACAACATACTTCTTCTAGGTCTTACCTTTGTATGGGAATGAAAGTTCACACACTATATATTATTAGAGATATTTATCAAAGAATGAATGAGAAATTACTCTTTGCAATGTTCATCACATCCTGTTCTGATAGATTAACCAAATGTAAATACTTAGGGCATTTCGAACTTGTTATAAATTGTGCTGGGGCTCTGCATGACCCTGAAATTCAATTTGAATTTATGAAATTTTATAAATTTGAGATCACCATTTTACTACCATCTCGATTTTTTTTCCACATCCTGAATTAGATGGAAACAATGGATGTGGAAATTTTGATTTTAATTTTAGTTTATAACTTACAATGGGCATTGTGATTTATAGTTTCTATTTTTAATGGAAAGCTTCGTACAAGGCCACTTAAGATCACAGCTTTTTTCAACACTTAGTTTGTCTTTTGTAGCTTTTAAAGAAGCCTGAGGCACACATTAATCATGGAATTTTTCAGTTATTTAATTGATAAATACTATTTACTAAGCTAATCTTTTTACTGCATGATCCTAAATTGATATCAAGTTTTAAATCATTATTTTATATGTATTCTTTGAGACCCTTGTATGTTTTCGGAGCTTCACAAAAACTTCCCACAAGATTCCATCCCACTTACAAAGGTACAATTATTGCAGGAAACTAAAATGAGATAATAAGAAACCTGGACAGGCAATGCTGTATTCTCTTTTACAACCCTCTATTTTACATGGCCATCTTTTTACTGGAAATTCAAACCGATTTCTCATAGAAGTTAATTAAATACCTAGTACTACAATCCTTTTCGAAAGTTTTCTTTTCCTCTATGTCTTTAAAAGTAATAGGATCTTGGCAAAAAGGGGAATTTACTTGATCGTGAGATCATTAAATACTCAATTGAATGAATTATTGTAGATTTTTACTTTTTGTATCTTGATTTTCGCATTGATTGAAATCATTTATTTCCCATCCTACTGGGCAAAGTTCATCATAGTCAACTTTTGTATCACAAAAACCAGGGTAGCATGGCCATGTGATTTGACATGCTTTACCCCTGAAGAGTTTTGAATCAGAAATTTAACCAAATCGATTATTTGATAATTCAACTACCATGCTAATTTCTCTTTAAAAGAGGAATCAGCGAATTCAGTAGCCTGGTATATTTTATATCCTGATTTACAATTATTAACTGGTTATAATACTTTTTGGCATGGGCCTTTGTAACTTGGTAAAGGAAAACATTTACTTCCAATAAGGTGGAAATTATTGGGACACTTTAATTTTCAACAACTATTAATAAAATATTAAATGTTAATTAACCTTACACTTGATGATAAATCATATATACAAGGTAGCTCATTTTGCTGCTAGAGCTTTATTACTATTTTAGTTGGTAAAATAAAGCTTTAACCTTTAATATCTTTATTGCGTTTTTGTTCTTTCCTGATACATTTAAGCTCCCTATGGCCTGAATTAAGTGCTTTTTCAGCTGGTCTAAAATAATGTTAGCTCTATTTTGATAATAAGCATTGATGTAGTCTTCAACCTTGTTTTCCATCTTTTTAAAGCTTTCGATTAAATCAAATGTTCATATGCTGATAATTTACCCCTTGTAAAACCAATACTGCCAAAAATATTTGAAGCCTCCTCTAGATTATCTTGATTTATGAGAATTAAATATTTTTGATTGGTCTAAACTCTATGCTTTCATTTCTAACCCGCCATGAAATCACTTTTTGATCTTGCAACTAGCGATTAATAATTTGTCTATAATTTATTCATTTATCCATACCTAATTTTTTGAGTCTTTTCCGGAGAAAGGCTTTTCGGTAATTCATTGGCTTGGTACATCCTTTTTATCGCTCGATCCACTCCCTCTACAGTTTCTGTCAAGCTGGTAGAAAAAAATCTTGTCAATTTCTAGATTCTAAAACCTTCAATATCTTTAATAGAGTTTTCAGCTCTGTTTTGATTTTCAGATTTAATTTTTTCTTTGTTAATAGCTTGTTGTTTATAGGTGCCTATGCTACTTTTGCTATCAAATTTTAAAGTTGGAGAGAAAACAAAAGGCTTTGAAGCTATTTTGTTAGAATATGATGAAGCATAACTTGATGTTAGGAGCAGAATAAAAATAATTAGCTTCATTTTGAAAATAATATATGGGATTTTACATTTTAACTGTTGACATTTTGTAGCTGAAACAACTTTGCTATTTTCAATGTATATACAGCACTTGTCGAAAGTTGCTTGAATATTAACCGTCTATAAAAATTATACTAGCAAAGTCACCTGACAGTCCTGTTACCATCAAAGCTATGGTAGCTAATGCTTTTATATTATAATTTAATTTTTAATTATTGATCCTTATACAGTTAGTGTTTTCCGAAATGAAATATGAAACAGATTTCAAGTAGATGATAAGTTTTAAATTCTTGAGCTTAAAGTATATAATATAAAAAAATGTATAACATAAAGCTATTTAAATTATTAATAAAATTTATTTTGATTCTTCCATCATTGTTTGAATATTGGTTGGAGAATCACCAAACCAACATAGTTGGTCAGAAACCAGGTGTACTGAAAATATCAATAATAAATAATGATAAGCTATTTTAAGAGGAAAAAAGTTACTTACATTTTTTACAGCCCGGGCATTGGACAAGAACGACCCCGTTGTGGTAGGAAATCTGAAAAAATGTATAAATAGGTTTTTTGTGAAAATGTTTTACAATAAGATAAAAAACCTATATTAAATATAAAAGAATTAAAAAATTTAAGGGTCTTTATATATCAATTTAGTATTTTTATTCTCTGTTAAGAGGGTATACATAGTGAGATGACTAGAGTACCTTTGAAAATCTCTTTGTTGATTGGGTGTCACAAACAGTACAGGTGAATGATAGCTCATATTGCTCACTTGATGCTGATTTCAACTGATTGTTATTATTGTCAAGTTGAGTAATGCTTTCAGTGTTATTGTTCTGGATATGGCAAATAGAATCATCAGAGTGAGATACTATATCCTTAAGGTTTCTATTGTTATTAATAGGGGCTGAAGTTGAAAAATTAAAGTAAGTGCTGCTATATTGTGATAAACATGAAAGGCGATAGTTTCTGAAAGGGGTTAGCCTAAAGGCCGTAAGTTTTTGTAAATATTTAAGCATTCTTTATTGGTGAGCAAAGATATTAAAGGATTAAATACATAATTTGATGTGAATGTTTATGTTTAAAGTTCTAACATCCAGATTGTTTTTATGAAAAGTTAGCCTTCTCTTAGTTGGGATAACTAATTGTAGTTTTAAAGCTCAGGTTTAAGTGAGGTAATACACTTATAAGAAATGCTAGCCCAGCTTAACTTTACTATCGTTAGGGTTTGAGGGATAAAAGTGCTATAAACGCGAATACATTTTATGTATGTACATATATATATATATTCAAGTAACAATATAGTAGCTGGGATGTAATGTATGTTTTATAAGTAAGCGGGGCTAATGCCACCAATGGTATAACTATCATAAAGGGTTGTGGCCTATGTAGGTTGGTTGTGCTATGTTTATTTGACTTGTAATTTCAGTTATGTTGAAGGTGATATGTAGGTATTTACCTCAATAACAATAAGTAATGCAATTAACAATAAGTAGTGTTTGTTAGCCTTAACACTATTTAGTGAAATATCTCCCGGTGTGTCAAGCTCTATTCAAATTTATATATTTCTCATTTTCGCGTTAAACACTTAAAACAAACTATCAATAAATTTTGAAACAATAATATCAAACTAATTTATTTAATTGATAGCCAATTAAAAACAGTTAATTGCTTTGATAGCTTACTTAAAAAAAGATAGCTAATTAAAACACTAACAAACTACACATTTATAATACAAATTATCCAAACTTTGAAACACATATTTTAGAGCACCTTAAGGCAGGCATTTCCAAGCACATCAGAGGTATATGCTACTATCAACACATCAAGACTCTCTATAGCTCTCTTAAGATGGGAACAAAAGAATATTTTTATGAACACAACTTGTACAGTGGCTTAAAGTGCTCTATCACCAATATGCTGATGAAAGTGAGGCTCAACACAATATGATAACCTTGAGAATAAGAATTATTATTGGTATCTTTAACTTGCTAATTATACTTTATCAAATTTACATTTCAGGACCCTGCTATGACTATTGATGGCCACTCATATGAAAGGTCAGAAATCGAAAAATGGTTTGAGGATGGGAATAATACATCACCTGCAACAGGCACTGCTTTACTTACCACAGTAGTCTTTCCTAACCACAATTTAAGGTATCATATTTAATGAATAAGATTTTATGATTAAAGACCTACAATAAAATTCCATTACAGAAATGTTATAGACGATCTTGTAAAGCGATACCCCAACCTAAATAGTTTAAGATATATACCAGAAAAACTGAAGATTGAAAGGAAAACTCAAATGAAAAATTTTGCAGTAATTAAAACATATGAATATAATGAATAAGTCTGCAGCTTCCGAGACATTTGGTTTATTTAATACTATAGGAACAACAATTTTTTGATGCAAAAGATCTTACCGGCGAGGTTATAAATTTTTCTCATAACAGAACAGTTGCCACAAGGTTAATTCAGCCAGAAAAAGTAAGTTCAATTTTTGATTCACAGGCATAAGCCTACTACATTTAATTATCTTAGTTGTAATTTTAATCAATGTCAAATCCAACAGATGATAGATTCATTAGCTATTATTTCTACACCTTTGAGGTAAAAAACCTAGTACTTATATTTCATTTTTGAGATCCACCAAGCTCATTGGTTCAATCAGGATTACACCAAATGAAGCACCATTTTTTTGTTTTGAAGCTTCTGATGTTTCAACACACTTTTCTGGAGTATCATTTGGCTTAACAGATACTGATCCTACTAAATTTAAGTTTGAAGTTTCATATCTAATTGATGACCATTCTTGGTACATTGATGGAACAGGTCAAGCAATTACCAAAAGAAAATTATTATAAGCAAATTTTGATTTAGATAGCTTTTATAGGCTGGATATGTTCACCCGATGGCCAAGTGAGGAGCAGTGGTTGGAGCCCTTCAAAAATTAGGAAACAAGACAAAGGTATATAAATTTCTGAATTTATGATCAATAACATGTGAATCTTTTTTTTTCTCAAGTTGCACTTAGAGCTTCCCACGAAGGGTTCTTCCAAGTTTTCGTAAATGATGTATTAACAGTAGACTTAAAATGTGATATACCTGTTTCTGATCCACTAGGTAACTTTTTATGCCAAATTTTAATGATAAGTTATTTTCTTTATGACAGCTACCACTCTTTATCCCACATAGCATGACAAATTTTTAAAAAATTTCATTTATTCAGTTAATTTCTGGGGCTTCATCTGCTTAACTGGAGGCTTAGAAAAAGTAAAACTGCTAGGTTATATAGGTTCTTAATAAGTTTGAATATTTACCATTTTTGAGTTAAATATTTAAAAATGCTGTTTTAAGAGATTCATACTTTTCTCATTTAATCTTGTCATTCTTGGCTTTTATTTTAACCTTGAACTCAAATGCTCAAAACAAACTATTAAATTATTGCTCAAAACAAACTATTAAATTATTAGAATAAATATCTCTCCGACTTCTCAAAACATCTGAAACGAGTACTAGCCTTTAAAAGTCCTCTATGAAAGCAAATTCAATCATTCAAATCAGTTTTTTTATATAATCTCAGAATTCGAAATTTATGAAAAGTTAAATTTCTTAATATACAAGCAAGTCATAGAGTTTCATTGTGCTAAACACTGATGCAGCACATTTTGATTCTATAATACAATTATTCAACATTAGATCTCAAAAATATCAAAAACAGCTAACCATTTATACCTATAGGTGCTTTTGTAAATATCAAAAATTTCATATCTACCTAAACACATATAACTCATGTTTATCAAATAAATGATCCATGTCTATATCTTGGGCCGTCGCATCACCATCATATTTAATTTACTGAGTATGGTTAAAAGCTTTTAAAGCTAATCTCATGCAACCTTCATCAACTTGAATCAAGTTTTCAAGTAGCCCATGTATATTCAATATATACCAACTAATTGACTCTAAGCAGTCCATCGATAATGATCAGCAATAGTTAGGTAGAGTGTTTTCATCGAATCAGAGTTTTTTGTCATTCCCCATTTGAATGTAGCTTGTAACCATATCCTATGAGTTAAAGACTCTTGATTATTACACATAAGCTCTATCCGCCTAAGGCTTGTAAATCCATTTTGTTTTGCAATTAATCGACTCATACAATTTAAAAACTAAAAACAAGAGCAAATTCAATTTATCAGCAGATTTAACACAAGTCTGGGATAAAATAAGGAGTAAGTTATACCTGCCAAAAAAGAAGGACCACAAGATGCTGATCAATATTTTGTTTAACATCTTTCCAAACCAATTCATCATAATTAAACACTATCCTATCTGCATATTCTTTAGTAAATTTGCCTATTGAAATCTCTTGTGATGTAGCATTTCTAAATCCTTTGACTTCCCTGAAATTATTTTAAAGTTTTCCTAATTTAATTTGTATTAATTAGTTGGATGATCCTTACTTTTTCGCAGAGCATGTATGAGGCATAGGGTGGTGATGATCACAATATCTGACAATTCCACAAAACAATAGCAAAAATTACCACTTATTTTATTTTGATTTTTATTTGAATTTACATAATGTGCTCAGGAAGTAGTCTATCTAGAGATACTGTAAGTTGATAATGCATGCCATCAGCAGTAACTGGAAAAAGCGACTTATTAGCTTTCAAGGCAAGTAAGACAGGTTTGTATGTTAGGCGATCTTGTGGAATAAGGTAGGCACCATCTCTAAAAAAGAACCTCATTGCTTTATACCCTATATCGAATCAAGGGACATAATATCAACACAACACTTATAATTACCTAAATATCAATAAATGTCAAGCTATCTTACAATAATTTATATTCGAATGTGATGGCTCATTATTGAATGGCAAACGGCTTAGGATCTTTCTTAAATGGATATCAATAAATTCTTCCCAAATTTTGCTACTTTGTCGCAAATAAACAATTTCTAGGCTATCCATGAAGTCCAACATATATGAAATAAGTGAATGGTGAATGAAATAATCTGATGACTCAAACTTTTTGAGCAAATAAGTAACGATAGGGCTTGGTTTTGGCTTAGGTGGATTCTCTGAATAAAGCAAAAGCAAAATCACAGCAGGTTATGGAGTAATCTAAGCTATCAAGTTGACACTTTAGCTTACCTTCTAATTCTGACATTGCCCAAAAACAGTATTCCTTCTTTATATCAGGAAATTTTTCAACCAATTCATCTAGTAACTTTTGTTTCAATGTATCACCTAGCTTCCTCAATGATAAAGCTGTTTCTTTACTTTTTTTAAATTGTTTTTCGCCAGGTTTTGCAGTAGGTAGAGACGTAGATTGGAATTTGTAAGAATCTAGTAAAGCTCTCATAGCTTCATCGTTTTCATGGAACCATTTTCCTAATATGATACTTGCATTAATTACCTCTGAAAATCAACAAAGAAATTCAGTTCATTTGGTCTGAATAGGAATTTGTAAATAATACCTTGATATTCTGAAATGTATTCCTCCAGTTTTTTCCTTTTTATACTTGGGTTAGAAGATAAAATATCACCTAAAATCTTCTCATTACAAGATTTTGTTTTTAAAGACCTAAAATCATCATAAGTATCTTCATCCTTATTTAGCTCCCCAACATAAGAATCAACAGCCTTACTATAACCTGCATCAGATTTAGGAATTAGAAGGAGTCTATAAAATTGTTTACTTAGGTTTCTACTAACTTTGATACTCTTGCACTGCTGACTTAAGCAAACTCCAATTTTTCACCGGTGTAACATGAGACAAACTTTTTAAAACTGTATCTGGTAAATCTCTAGACTTGACTAATTGTGCCCTAATTTTCCTATTCTTTAAAATCGACATTTTCACTTGATTTGAAATCTTGCCTTTCTCTTCAAATTTAAACGAACATTGATTATTTAAATTTATTCAATCAGTATTGAAGTTGTAATCTTACCAATCAAAGTCAAAAGAGCTAATTTTACACTAAATGGTTCCACGCCATCAATACTTATAGAAAGCCGCTCATCAATTAGTTGGCTCAAATTAGTAGAACTACTTAACAACAATTCGTCAAAGATCTTTTTCTTTGAAGGATCTCCTTCCAAAACCTCCTCAACTTTGATCAATGTGGAATCACTTTCAATTCTAGTTGCTTGAGATGTATCTCGACCACTTGAATCAGATTTCAATAAGTCCTGTAGGCTTTTTTTACCTACTTGGGCTTTAGATTGTTCCGTCATCGAGGTTTTTATTTTCTATGAATTTTTATATCAAGGTTTCGAGGCTCCAGACTAATCTTATCCAAGCAAAAATCATAACCAAATTCTAATCCATCTGAAAGTCCCCAAATTTCAGAAATATAAACATTCGCAAGAACTCGAATGATACAAAAAATCCATTTCATAAAATTGTGGAAATTTGTTGACTACAAATCATATGAGAGATCGCCATAGGTTTCTTCACTTGCTATCTCAAATTTACTTAAGCTTGTTTGTATTAATCCTAAAAATTAGTGAAATGATAGAGATTTTCTGCATGCACACCTCTCTAATACTGAAAAACTTGGTTTCCACTAAGTTAACGACTATGAAGGCATCTCTAAATACTTAATATATACAAAACATCAGATTTAGTCAATAATTCATTTTAAAATTATTAGTAGATTTTTGATTAAGTGATATGAATTTTGTCAATCTTATTATTCAGAGTTTAATTTTTACATCGTGAAATTTTCAATTTGCGATTGAAAGCATCCAAGAATTAAAATTAAGAACAAGTTTTCAAAGAAATTATGTTAAGCTTCTCACTTTTACTGTAGCCTTACCCATAAAATGAATAAATGCTTGATATTATTTAGTTCAGAGTATTTAGAATAGAAAGTACTTTTTCTTAATATATATATTTCAGAATTGAAATTCATAGAAAATTTAGAATTATAGAATGATTCTAAATGTAAGCAATTTTACTAAAAATCTTCACTGTTGGGTTGGGATCAATAGTAGATATAAAGAGATATATTATTCGAGCAATTTAATGTTTGTAAGAAGCCAGGGGCAAAATCTTAAAACAACATAATTTACCCAAATTAGACAAATACTATGCTTCAAAGGTCAATGGGTCGTTAAAACTAATCTGTTTAGTTCACATTAGGCTGAAAATGCAAAGTATTGAGTACATTTAAGATTGAAAATAAATGTATAAAAAATTAGGCACACACAACTTTTCGCTGAAATAAAATCAATTAACTTCATAAATTATTACTAAATTTTTAATACATACTTTTTACATAGTAAAATAACATTTTAACCACTACAGCTTAATCACTCAATACAAGAAGACACACTTTTCGAATTGATGTTTCATAATCACTTTTAGATAAATATCTATATACCTATTTATAAATATCCTTCAAGCACAAGATCAAATCAATTCAATTTAACTTTTATGGAATGAAAGGCTTTCAAATTTGTTGAATTAATGAATTATTTAGATTTTGAAACTCAAAGAAACATTTCCATAATATTTTTATAAAAATAGAATTACCTGTGAATATGAATTATGCCTCTAAACCTAAGAATACTCCACTCGTACTGTCAAGGACTTACCAACTCTTACTTGACACCGAGTTTTCTAAATTTCTCAGAATACTTTTGTTTACAACAAGTCAGATATAGAAATCATAATAATTCAGTTTCTGTTTTACAACAATTTTACAATAAATTGCCTATTCGTAAAAGGTATAGAAGAGCAATTAAGAAAGGAACTTTAGTCTGGGATAAAGGGCAAGTAAGAACTCTATATTACTGTAATAAGATATTTTATAAAAGCAATCTTTTTTCCCCAACTGAGATAGTACATTACAAGAAAAGCATTTATACAAATGTTAAACACTTGAAATAACCTACATACACAGACCTACTTCATTTAGATATATGTTTACTCACATACCCGATAAATTAGTACTATACACAGACCTTGAATCGCTATATATAGTTAATTTCAAATAGCTACAAATATACATATATAATTGCTATATGTATACTAAGTATGACATATCAATTTAATACACAAAAACATTTCTGGTACACAGGTAATGATCCCAAAGATTGGCCACACTGAGGATAATTTTAAAAAGCTAAAAAATAGCAATAGTGCTGATTTAGCTCACTCTAAGGCCCCTAAACCAAAACTACATCAATTTCGGCATCAAAAAATATGGTTTCAAGATTGAATAAATTATACACTGCTTTTTATTTAATTCATATGAATATTTTGAATTACATATAATTCAAAAAGATATTTTTGACAATTCGACTAACAAAACCATGATTACTTACAACTTTTAATTAGTAGGATACTTCTGGGTTTAAGCACATTTTTGAATTCAATCCAAAGCATTTTCAAAATGAGTTTATTATAAAATTTTTTATCACGATTTCAAACAAATTTAATTGAAGCTTAAAAATTTATATACACTTCAGAATGAGTGTAGCTCCTATTTCAAATTAAATTCAAACCTAAATTCTAAGATGAATCGACTAATTATTCAGGGTGATTTTGTTAGATTGTTTTTCAAAAATTAATTTATTGACTTGAGTATTCAATCATCATTTCGCTTCCAACTCTACATCCATTATTCAACTTTACTGGGTGCTTTACTTTTTGAGAGAAGTCAGCTATAATTCAAATTATTCATTTAATTCAGTTGAAATTCAAAAAATTATTAATTATTTACCTGGCCAGATTCTTGTGGTAACTGTTTCCCTAGGAATAATCTCTAAAGTCTAAGTTTTGGAGCAATTTATAAATACATAAAATTTGTGAATAGAAATAATAGAGATAATTTGATAAGCAACATATAAATAAGCTCATTTATCTAAGCTATGTTTCTGGCACTTTTATGATAAAATTTTATAATATATTACTTTCCAGGCATGTGCGACAAGTTCGGAGCAAAAGTAATCTTCATGGATCTCTCCTATAATATTAATTTAACGCATTTTATTTTAGGTTTAGAAGTTATTTTCATTAATTTACCTTTTGAGCTATATCGGAACAATTTTTTCAATGTCAAAAGGTATTTTTTACCATTGACTTGTCGTAAAAATTCAATAAGGTTCTTAAATTTGGTTGGTGTTCGCTTCCAATATACTTTTCTTAATGTGACTCTAAAAATATTCCACATATGCTTTAACAGAAGTCTCTTTATTTATATATAATATACTCAAAGTTGAACTTTGCAAGCTTAATTTTTAGAGTAGGTTAAGATATAACCTGGTAAATGCATATTTCCAGATTTCAACTATTGCTGAGCACCAAGGAGTAATTGTAACACCCTAAAGTTTAATTTCAAAACACGTAAAAGGGACATATATAAAACGTTGCATAAATTTATTATGAGTATTTTTCAAACATCTAGATATGGATATTATATTTATTCCACGTTACATTGTTAGACGTAGCTTCCAGTATATTAAGTTTCCAATCATCGCCTCGTAATATCATTGCAACATGATCATAATCGCTCATTGTGACATATCTTTGCAGTGTACCCGAGTTGCTTTTAGACCTTTTAAAATTTAAATATATAAATAAAATATGTGCAACAATTTTGAAAAGTTAGCCGCCTTTTTCTTCAAATAATGCTATGCTAATTAAATTTCCCAAAGAGCTGCTGTGTAAATAAGCTCATATTCTGAGTGATTCTACTCTAGCTAATTGAAAAAAAATCAATAATTTAACCTAAATAATAAAATATCTGCAGTATTTGCGATTGATAAGAAGCTTTCTAGGCTAATAATATCTATTTTCCAAAACTTATAACAAGTTTTTAATTCATTTTTCGATATCTCATCTTTAGTGTTTTGGCACTCTTGTATCAAATTTATCCACTCTGATGCCTCAATTTCTGAGCACTGGGAATTGAAATTTGTTTCTTGTAGGCAGTTAAATCTAATTGAGAATATTGAAATAGCTTACGCATAATTCAAAGCATTTATTTACACCTTCGGGATATAATCTGAATTTGGTTTCCGATGGAATGAAAAGCTTGAAGTTGGGAAATAAGCAATCAGATACTTGGCAACAACGTTGAACTATATATAACAAGAATTAACAAGTTATCTCATTAACTTAAAACTCTAGTAAGATCAAATATATGGTTAAACCTTTTATGACGTTACTAAATATATTTTAAAACAAAAAATCACTAAAATTAGACAATAATTGTAAAAGGGTAAAAGTTGCAAGAATTTCAAATATTCAACCACTTGAGTGTGTTTCTACCCTAGCAACTGAATAGACCTATGGCTGATTAGAAAGCATACCGATTAGAATCACCTACCTACTTCGTATATTCATTGATAAAATGCACAACACCCATAATTAGAGCACACGTACCTTTTGCTTTAAATGTGTTATTTTCAATTCGCTCAACAACCTAAAAATAAATCATTAGAATAAAATTGGTCTTTGTAACAAACCATTTTTAATAGTTTAACTTTGTTAACCTGAATTCTCAAATTAATCAAATCGAAGTCAAGAATTCCGAGTGGAGTTGTTTCACCACTTTTCTTAAAATAGAACAGGCGATTTTCCCTCAATTCAAACCAACGCTTTTGCCATTTAAATCCAAGTTTTGTAGACTTTTTATACATATAACCTTGCTTACGGATTTTCTGAAGAAATATCAACACATCAAAAAGCACTCTGAGAACAAATTTATTGCATTTATTGGCTATTTCATGCTCAGAAGTTAATAACTTTCAGAATGATATAAATATAATCCCGTAAAAGAACAAAAACATCGTTACAAAAATGAACTATATTTTTTGACATATACTTAAAAACCTACATCATCCTGATTAATGATACTGGGGCTAAAGAAACTCCTTCTGACATTGTTAACCTAAAAATTAAGCAAATGATATTCGTAAGTTTTTGTTGATTTAAAATTAACTAAAAATAGCAATCTTTCAAAATTATAATTCATTAAGAACAACTTCATAAAAAATTTTATTTCATATCTTACTTCATAAAATGATTTCCTAGTTTTCAAATTTATGTTATCAAAGTTGGAGATGGAGTAATTCGAAGGTCGGTTATGAGAGGATCTTTGGCTCGAATTTGATTTTATTTCCATGTTCTCTTTTTCAACTAAATGATTGGCAATTTGAGTTGATGTTTGACTAAATACTTCAGATTTCTCTGAATTGTCATCAGAATCTTCTCCAGACTATGATAATAGATTAATTTTATGACTATGCTCTATTTGTTTCAATAATTTGTCTATTACTGGGTGTAACTAGCAGTATTCATACGTATTATTATATAGATGATTAAGATACACTTTTTTATATATACATAAGACTCACATTTACATTTCTATATATATAACTTATAGATAAAGGAACGAATCAATGTTGATTTATAGTTTTACATAATTACATACAAATGCTATTACGATCAGTTTCAATATAAATTTATAATTAGCTCGAAGCTTTAAAACTTAAACATTTATATTTTTATATATCTTAGTTCTTACTACGAGCTCTGTGTCATCGCTGGAAATCTCACCATCGAGTTGACCATCTTTAAAAGATTTTTCGTTCATGATTACCACACATGTTATAAATAATGAGTGAAAAATCTTACATATGCATAGCTTTTTCACTAGGGAGTGGAAATAAATTTTACATATAATTTAGGTTGCCTTCAAACTTTTACATCTCTTAGAATTGAAGGTTGGATTTTTTAATTGAAAGTATATAATTTACGTCCAAATTCGAAGTTTATTTGAGGTAAGCTATTTCTTTAAGCCTTGAAATAGAAATAGACACTATGATTCTACAACATGGTTGATTTTAAAATATTAGGAATTCAAAATCAAATTAGAGTAAATAAAGATGTCAGCAATCAAGTATAGTTTAAACTAATTTCATCATCTCTATAATTTTTATTGTGAACATTTACCTTTCTTACAAGATTACTTAGTTTCATAATAATAAACGCAGTTATAGTATGCATAATGAGTATTTATATTAAGAAACTAGATGGATATATAAGATAACTTATACTATCTAGTGAAAATCCTACTAGTCTGCTAGAAAATAAATAATAACACACAAAGGTACAAATATAAAATCAATTTAGACAAATAAATACTATTTGATCAAATTTTAGTTTGATTGTATATTCAAAATTTGCAAACCTATTAATTTCAAGTTTATAAATTTTTAATCAATAGAAATTTAAATGAAAAAGTTGTGCATGCTTAAGCTAGATTTTATATAGCTTATATATTTAGAAATTTTGAGAATGGAAATCTCATAACAAAAAGATTTTTGTATTTAGTTTGAATTTTCATTTGTCAATATCATCTTTAGTTGATCAGAGTATGCTTTGGGTAAAAAGTTTAAGTGTCAATTAACTGAAAATATGTTTTTGTTACTTTGTAGAAGGATTTTTTTTTAGTAGCAGTATGGTTGAGGTAATTCAGTGAATATTGATTGTTATAAATGTTTGCTTTATTAAAAGTCAAAATTCTATGTTTGAGTTTGGTGAAATGGCTATGCTTATCCTAGTGAAATAGGTTTTGTGAACCTTTCTATCTTATTTAAGATTTCTTCGAACTTTTCTTTAATAGCTAGGTTAGAACATGTCACCTAAATAATAGTGTAATAAGAAGGACTAACATAAATTAAAATAATGTGTGAAGTAGCCCAACTGACCATCATTTCATCTATATCTATTTCGACAGTTATGGCCTTCGAAGTGACTGAGTCTCTTGCTACGACCCTTATTATTTGGTTAACATTACCGTTTTCATAGGATTTAGTCGAAATGTCTGGTATCTTTTCCGAGCTTTTGATAATTTGAATTTCATTGAATTCATATTGAAGGTGTAATTTTAATAATTGTACGAACGAGTTATCACTATTAGTGCTAAAAATATAATAGTTTAAATTTTATTATAGGTTTTGCGGTTTAGAATTTCTTACATTGCTTGAGGTTTCTCAGAATTGCTGATGTTGAGTATAATGAAAGTTATTGAATCTGCTATTAAATCCATTAAGGGGCTTGACTGTTAGATATTAATATAAATGGATGCTTTTTCTTGCCTGAATAGTATTAATAACAGTGATGCTTACCGTCCATCTTAAAGCTAGGTCTTCAGCATCAATGTGGACCTCAATATGCTTAAAAATTATAAGTAGATTTGTAGACTTTACTTCCACTTGATCAAATATTTCACTCAATTTGTCCTAGGTAGTGAAACAGATTATTTAAAAGGGTAATTAGTTTAAAAATAGTGTTTTGACTGACATATAAATTATCAAAGGTCCCAAGGTATTTGAGTCTAAGGCATTGTTTTATTATAGTAGGTTCTAAATTTGTATATTCCATGATGTCATCTGTGTATAGTAACTTTGGTGTCTGTTAGGTATGTTGTGCAAAGATGCCTTAAGTTATTTAGATTTATTATATGTTTAATTTACATTATCGGAATCAGCTACTATAATAGCCTCAAGTGGTATGGATTGTGTCTTTTCTTGGTTGGGTTGTGAGGCGTCGGTACTATTTTCATTAGAATTTTCTGGAGGTTTACAAGTCGCTTGAGCAAAGCTACAAAATAGGACATAATAAAAGTAGAACTAGGTTGTTCATTTAATTAATTATTGATTAAAAAGGTTATACTTTCGTTCTTCCATTGATTTATTATTGTTTGTTTCATTTTTGAAGTGCTTATTCAAGTCAAGGGCCAATTTACCTACTGCACGGATACAGTTATCACTAGTGAATTGTAGGGATATCTTTTGGAGTATTTCTGGTGCAAATACACTCAATGCAGGCCTTTCAATCTGTAGTTGAATATTTATATGATTATATAATCATCAGCTTAGGTTAAGAGTCTGGCTAGCTTACTTCAAGCCTCTCTTTTAGTTTATTCATTTCACCTTTTTCCCCATGAACTAAAACAACATTTGGGGCACGAAGCTTTTCTATAAACTCTTGAGTTTGCATAAAATCAGCATGTGCAGAAAATGATATTTGTTCAAAGCTACACCTTCTCTGGAAAATAGATTAAAATTCGAGAAAAGATGCCACTTTGATTGTTTATGTATGTCATATGAATTGTATAGCTCACCTTGATATGACGATCAGTCAGTTTGATAATATCAGGCTCATTTTTGAGCTCATCAGCTAGGGTACCTTTTACCGTATAGCCCGTAAGTATGACTCCATTACGACTATAAATACGTTGTAAAAATGTATAAGAAAAGTAGATTACTTATATAAAACTATATACCTATCTGGAGCCCAAGCTTCAAATATTTCCTTAGATATACCACTTTGTAACATCCCCGGGGCAGCCATTATAACACAAGGCCCTGGGAAAAATAAATCAGATAAAGATTGAGGTAAATTTGAATCCGTTCAATGTCAGGTCTTGTTACCTTCTTGGTGTATGTAATGTTTTGCTTTATCAAGATTTTTTATATTTTGAACAAACTTAAAATTGAATGGGTTCCTACCCTTTTGAGCAATCTAAAGTTTTGAAATAATGAATCGCTTATAGAAATCAGGATTGATTATGTAAATGATTTAAGAATTATAATTTGAGGAATGGTCATGGTGTTTGTATAAATCTTATCACGTCAATGTACTTGTTTCATGTGTAATAATCATAAACAAACTGCATATACTTGAAATGTAAGTAAATGTGTGCTACCTCTTTAACATAGTTGCCACACATACTTATGAATGTTTCATAAATTGTCATTGACTTTTCAGACATAGAGGATATACTGATTAAAGGTATGTCATGAAGTTCAGGAGTTTTTTCCCAATATTCCTCAAGGATGAATAAGAGTTCCTGGGCTCTTCCAAGGGCAAAAACAGGTAGCAAACACTTCCCATTCCGCAATAGTATTTGCTGTAATATATAGTAAATAGTTAAATAGTATATAATTCAATTAAAACTAAGATTAATATGAGTTTCAAAGGATAAAAAGGTATTTGAATACTAAATAATCAATGTTCTGAGCAGATCAAGTTGATTTAACTATAAAATTTTTTAGATATACTTGTTAAAATGTAGATTATAACGTTATCTAGTAAGGATTAAAAAGAATTTTATAAAACTTAAAATTTATTCCAAGGTGATGCTTCAATTATAAAATCAAAGGGATAGGGAAAAGCGATTTATTTGAGATAAAGTCAAGGTGCTTTTCTAAGTTATAAGTTGTATAAAAGCATGTACTTAACAAACCTTGACTGCTTTCAAAAATCGCTTCTCTCTAAGATTTCGTTCATCGTGTACGCGCACACCGTAGGTTGCCTCGCAGATGAGGACATGGACGTCAACAGGAGGTATGACAGCGGTAGGGATATGTCGATCAAGTTCACTACTATAGTCTCCAGTGTATAGAAATCTAACGCCATTGATCTCTACAAGAAACATACAAGCTCCTAGTACATGTCCTGCACTATAGCAAGAGAATTTTATTCCATTCCATTCTATTTCTTGGTTAAAGTCAATAGTTTCACACACATCTATAGCCTTCTCCAAATCATTTTGGTCAAAGAGGAATTTGTCTTCATTCATAAGGTTTGTTTCAGGACTTTCATTCCAATTAGTGATCGATACACTAGCATAGTCCGACCAGAGCAGCTTGCAGATTGTAAGTGTTGGTTTGGTCATAAAAATCTTACCTTTGAAGCCCGTTTTGCAGATAAAATAAGGTACAGCTCCACAATGATCTAAGTGGAAGTGAGTTACAAGGCAAAGGTCAATATTTTCAACATCTATAGCATCGAAGATGGGGAGGGCTCCAATTCCAGAGTGTGCAGGGTGAATGCCACAGTCTAACATGACAGAGCGATTTTGATATTTCACAATCACACAAGACCTCCCTATCTCACAGCCAGCACCCAAGGGTATTATCTCTAGTTCACCACCAGTCTTCATTTGTGGTTTTTTTGCTGTGTTTGATTTGTTTGTATGTGTGTATACTTTGACTGGAAAGTTTAATCTTCCTCACATGATTGAGTATGATATCAGCTAATCGAGAGAGGAAAAAGTGATAGGTTTCAGTGGATAGAGAACTTGGAAAGATTATTTTTAGACAATATAATGTTTCAAGGGTGTTTGAAGTATGTTAATCACAAGCAAATATATAAAAACACATCCTGTTATGTGTATACACTTTCACACACAACACACGATTTTGTCTAAATATGACTAACTGCAATGCTAAAGTGTGTGGTCTAAACACATATTAAAACATGTAAATCTGGGTCAACACACTAGAATAAAAACGAGCACACATTCATGTTAGGCACACGCATATACTCAAATTCTAGCAAAACTACCACACTGTGATTAGGAAGACTCTTTACACTACATTTACATGCCACACGCACTCCTAGTCATTTGAAAAATACACTGTGTATACAAACTTGTGCATTTTCGGATACTATAGGGATCAAGTAGTCGAAGAAGATTCACAGCACTAGATCTTTCTACACTAGTGAATACTTAATCTCACTAAATATACACCTGTCTATAAATATAGATCTTAGTCTAGACATGTTTTATAACACTAAGCAACGTTGCTAAATTAGTTTGACAATCTAGATACATAGAAATCCACACATTTTAACTAGCTTGAATAGCAGACTAAGAAGTTATTTACAATAATTAGAGATAGCTAGATATAAGCTCACGGTAAAGCAGGCTTGGTTAAATCCTATATCTTACAGTGAATTGAGTTAAGACCTGAAATAAAATTAAATTTCGCACACGCTGTGAAGAAATTGGATAGTTACCAAGATGATTAGGTCAGTCATCTAACCAATAGAGGCTATGCAGCGCCTAAAATTACTAGGTTGCTTTCTAAACACGTGTTACTTAGAAACTAAACATAATAAAATGGGGATTATGTGCTATCATATTCTTTAATAAAGATCTTACAAAACCTTGTATTCAAATATTGATTAGCATTGGAGGATTGACAAAGGTTCCTAAGGGTTAACAAATATTTGTTCACAAATATCAACTTTCATACAAAGTGTATTAAATTATCATCTTAAATAATTCAAATCAATATCTGCATAAATTTAAGTTTTACAGTTTCATGAAAGTTGGGAAATTCTTAGATTTATTTTGAATTCAAATCAGAATAAGGTCCATTAGAATTTATTTAACAAATAACAAATTATAAGTAGGGTTCTATTTTATGAAATCGATTGAAAATATTTAGAAATTCCTTGATCAGTAACAAATTGATGAGAAAAAATTAATAAAAATGTTACAGATTTTGGAAGATTAACTTAAAAGATTCACCATATACACATAGGGCTAAAAAATACATTTATAATCAATTATTCTCACGAGTCGATGTGGCGTGAAGACCTTGTAAAGTATCGTTTGCCACTGTCAGTAGCATGATAATTTTTCTGTGTGCCATCTAAAATGTAGTACCAATGAGATTGCTCAAAAACTCTCCAGTAATTGCTGTCAATGTTTTGTTTGGAATTTGTCCATTCAAATAATTTGTCTTCTAAGCAAGAGAGTAATATTCCTAAGTATTGGCATGGGTCTTGGCATACAGAGTTTATTATGTCATTAGTATGGAAACCATATATTTCTTTGAGTATAGATTTGTGTATAGGTGAAAATAAGAAAGGTGAGATTACAATGTAGGGCTCATTCAATTTTTCTTTTACTTTAAGATCAATCTGAATTTCTTTCAGAAACTTCAACAAGGATGAAATCCTCCCAATTTTCATGTCTGTAGAATATCGCAGATCTTCAATTCTGAAGAGAGCTTCTTCATGTGTACTTAAATGTTTTGGTGAGCTCTCAGAATTCTCGGGTATTGAGACCCACCTGTCATTTAGTACACATTTCAAACGTTTGTTACGTCCGGAACAAATGATTTTGGGCATGTTCAGAGGTAGTCTCTTGTAACTCGGGGTTTCCGAACGCTCCCAATTTGAATGATTTTGTTGGGTCAATGGTGCAAAGGGATGATAAATAGGTGTGTCAGAATTCGTCATGCATAGGAAAAATTCATGTGTGTGTTGTTCATAGTAAATAATATTTCGAAGATGAGATTTCTTCTCCTCGTTAATCTCTTGGGGTAATGAGTTAATTACATCAAAAAGAGATTCTTTTGTTAGATAGCCGAGCGACCAGTCGTTGATCTTGTTGAGGAGAATGTAAAACTGAGGAGCTGAGTTTACCTTTACGAGATCTTGGAGGATTGATTTCAATAAAGATCGCTTGGAGAAAGAGTGTGTGAAATTTTTCCACCAATTAGACTTGTCGTAGTGAAAGCGAGAGGGTGAAAGTTTGAGGTTTTCCTTAGAGAATTTAGCTTGTAGATCATGTATATAAAACGTCCCCAATCCTACCTTCTTTATAAATTCCACAAGGTTGGTGAAGCATTGATGTATGGTGTTTAGTGGCCTTAAGCTTATTTCTATAGAGGCAAAGTAGGCCTCAATTTCTTCCTTATTTGTACATAATAAAGCCTTGTAGAGTAGTGGTAATACTTGCTCAGAAAGTTCTGGTTTATATTTAGTTAGTAATTTTACAAATTGAAGTATATGGTTCTGGAGAGTTTCGTTTGCTTGGCAGTCACTGTCTTCTATAGGAGTTATGTCATTTGTGTAGCTTTGGAAAGGTGATGATTTGTTGACAAGGAAATCAAATATGTCCAAATCTAGCTTTTCACTTAGTGAAATATCCGATTTGTCCTCGAATGATATGTATTTACGCGAAGCTTTTGGTGTCGATAAATGGTTTTTGTATGTTTGATAATTCATATAAAAAAAAGTTTTTATCAAGTTAGAATACATTATGTTTATTATTTCAATACCAGAATTCTTAATATCTTGAACCCTTTCATCTTCAACAACCGCTCTATTTAATTTTACATCGATATTTTGGATATAATGGAAATAATTTTTTATACACATTTTGAATAAAATAGGCAAAGAGCGTTCCAAAAATGTTTTAGAAAGATTTTGAATTGGGCCGAGTGAGATATTATTTGGGCTTTGGTACAAACTATATTGAGTCAGGAATGAATCGTTGTGACTTGACTTTGATGAACCATTTTGAATTAAGTGTGACGAATTGTTATGAGTGGGGAATGAAAAATCGCTTTGATTAGGGTATGTCAGGATGAAACGATTTCTAAGGTCTTCGAATGCTTGTTTTGCCTTCTCAATTATTGTGCTTACCTTATTGGTGTCTCTTTGGGTTTCCTCAATGCTTAAAATTGAGGATAAAGTTGCCTTCTCAGCATTTGAAGATGAAGTCTCATTGTTGCATGAGATTTGATGAGAATCCACAGAGCTTTGATCAGTAGAATGGTCAATTATAACAGTTGATTCGTCCAAAATTGAACTAAAGAGTTTCTGAATATATCTAGAAAGGTCATTAAAGGCAATATTACTAGGTAAGACAGATTCTAAACCATTATATTTTTCTCGATCATTAAATGGAATAGCTGCTTCTTGACTCAGTATGTCATTCAAAGTGATTTCTGAGAGTTTTATCTTCTCATTTTGGATGTCAATTATGTTATATTTCAGGTATTCAGTAATTATGTTGAGATAGGCAAGCCGTGAACTCATTTTGCAAAAATGAGGATAGCATTAGAGGCCCATTAGTATTAAATGAGTTTTATGGATCTTGAGGCCATAAAATGCTGCGAGCTGGGAGAAACTAATGGCAATTGTGTGAGATGATGGCTGGAGTTGAATTACGAGTTGTATGTTAGTGAAATAGGTCATGAGATGGAGTAATCGGGTATTGAGGCTAAAAAATGAGTTTACCGGTTGATGGACAAACAAAATGAGTTGGTCAGAATGAGTAGGTATAAGTTGCTGGTGCTATAGGGTTGCTATGTTGGGCCCAAAACAAAATGAAATGAATGGGGGCCAAAGACAAAAAGATCTTATCGGAGACCAAGACCAACTGAGTCGATAGATATTGTCTTTAGATAAAAATAAGTAATGTCTTTAGAGGTGGTGGAGGGATTAAGTACATCGTTTCAAATTGTGGTTAGATATATATTGACAATTGCAGAATTGTTGATTTATTTGGTTACATGTTATTAGTCCAAGTAGCTATCGATTGTCGTAATAAAGTTTTTAGTATATTTGTTTTCGCGATAAGTCGATTAAACTAAATTGATAAGTTATATACAAGACAAAAAACTTGAGAAAATAAAAGCAATTCCCTTCAGGATAAACAGTAAATAAATATTTACAAAAGCTCAGCATGTAGAAGCTTTATGTGTACTGTGTCTCGCGTATGGAGTTTATGAGGAAGAGAGGAAACTTGTACAAGTGAATTTTTTAAAAATTGAGGTAGTTCTTTCCTAATTTCTGTACACTAATTAGTTTAATATCTATATCGAACCAAACATAGTATAGATCACTTTGATGGAGATATTCTGGTAATGGAAAATCGCCATCACATTTTTGAAATATTTTTTTTGCTTTACTGTCTATTTCTACCCGATTGTTTTGTTATAATTTAATACTTGGAAATTGAATTGGCTTGTTGTTTAGTCGGGTATGTGTGAGTTTACGCATGAATGACTGCATACTTAAGTGTTTGACTATATTACACTGAAAGTTGTAGCATAAAAAGTGGTACATAGATTAGTTTTTATTGCTCAGCTTTCTTGATTTTTTATTTTACTACTGAATTGCCACTTCAAGATCCTTTCCTTCTTACCTGTTTTGATGATAAATTTTTGTATCAAATAATTTAAATTGAAAATTTATCATTCATAGCTTGACTAAAATAATTATGCATAGAAAGTATTAAATTCACCGTAAAATTTAAAATGTCGACCAAAACGTAAACTTTTGCCATAAACTGTAATAACACTATTTAACAATCGAGATACTCAGAGACATCACTATCTCAACCACATTTGCCGAAATTTTCCTATTATAAGCCGAAATCTTATGCAATCTAACCCTTTATCCAACTCAATATCTGGCCCCCTGCACCCTAAAAGAACTTACTTAATTTAACATAGGAAATTATGAATAGTATTCACTTCTAACAATTTATAGATATATTAAACGCATCTCAATTTTTTGATTTATCAATTTCATAAATTAGAATCAGATTATTGGATTCAAAGATATTGCAGAGTTAAGCAAAAATAATAAGTTGTTTATTTCATTTAGCCAACGTGTAGCCTTTTACTAGTAGATAATGTTAAATTTAAACACTGAATTTATCAAATAATCTAATTTTTAAAGTTGACAATTACTTAGGACTATGAATAAAACTTTAAAAATTTTATAAAACTTTCAATTAAATGTTAATAAATGAATTATCAACTTTCTTAAAATCAATTCAAACACACGTTGAATTGATAAATGAAATAGATCGAAGGTAATAACCACTACTTTTAGACTGAATTTGATTGCTCAGTGAAGCTTCAAAGTGGTCTCTTTCAGGCCCAACATCGAGAATCACATCTCCACCGGTATTATTCTGAATAATTCATTATTGATAGACAACTCATAATTTCTTTATTTAAATACCATAGCCCCAGAATGTATAGCTGCTCGACACACTGAAGATAAAGGGCTATAAAAAGCTTTAAAATATTCGGGAAATAATATCAGATTATATAAGATCTAGTATAGGAAAATTTTATCACTTGTCCCATAGACTTCGGAGTTGAAGTGCTTGCAGGCTTAAAACAGTAATTAGCCAATTTCTAAATATAAATGAACATCTACCTACCGGATGGACAATTCAAGATTGCAGTTTCATGCAGGCCCATTTTAAGTATAAATCCTGCATTTTCTATATTTAAATCATCTCTGAAATGTGTTCCTTTAGCTACAAGAATTGCGATTTTACCTGTGCAAGAAAGACTTCTTATAACCGGTGCCTTCGAAACACTGAACGATCTTACATGAGGAATGGCTTCTCCATGACTTATAAGGCCTACGATCCCATTGATGTGGGTATTTTTAGTTTATCATCTAATTTTAAATTACCATAAACTCCTCGAGATGGTTCATATGACATCAATCCATTATGAAGTGTTAGCATTGCCTGACCACCGTTGTCATCAATTAAGCCAGATAAAACAGCTGCTTTACATATAGAACTATCATCTGAATAAAGTTTACACCCCTTTGTTTGATATTTTGGATCACTGCAATTTACTGGACAAGTAAACAAAAAATTTTCCCCTGAGAACCCAGAGAACTCTTTTTTGTTTAATTGTGAATCACAATTCAAATTAATAGACCGAGAAAACACAGGTTTGGACAACATAGAATTGACATGATGTGGTTCCTCGTATGAACATTTTGTCAAACAAAGTCTGCCATCAACAGTATATCTGTCTATTATTAATCCCCGTGAATGTGATTCATTTTCTTTAATGACTTGGTGATCATCAACTATTAATTTAATTTCTTCAGGGGATAATACATAATCGAAAATTCTTATATATTTGATCTCCCCTATGAAGAATTGTGATTCTGTAAATATAGCCTTCCCTATAATAATTTTGCTCTTTATTTACTAATTTAATTTAACTAATAATATTTAAATTATCTCTCTAACACTTATATCGAAATCCATTTCAGTTTCTTGATATAATACTTTTTTACCATTTATGAATATTGATACCGATTTTTTATCTCTAAAGTAGGTCACTAAGACACTGAACTCTTGATCGATTTTTGGATGATACCCAGACTTCACACAGTTGGGTAAACAGTTTTGTTCAAATTCTAACTCGTCTGACTCATTTATGGCCAATGAATACCCTCCACAATCGTTTTGTGCAACAATTACTCTTTTAGTGCCCATTCCTCCTTAATCAAATAGGAATGAAAGCCATTAATTTAAAAGTTTAGACTATTTCCACCTGTGACTTTTGCTTTTATGCTCAAAGAAAAATCTACAAGATTATTCAGGCTTTCAGCACCAGGAGTCTCCGAAATATCAACATATTCCTTAGACACACCAGTAAACCCTAAAGAATTGTAATTTTTGAATATAAGCTACATACAAGACAAGTTCTTACCATGCCAATTTGGAGGTGCATACCAATGGAATTTGTCCTTAATCGCTTTTGACTTTTGGAAATCCACGGCGTTCGGTAAATCCAAACGATTATCTTGACATTAACAGTTTCAATTTATGATGAATATTTTGAACTCCTAATTCGCTAATACCGTTTTTTATATTTAAAGAATGTAAAGCCATAAATTGATTAACAGCCTTATAAGTCATAACTGAGTATTATTTTATAGGAAACAACAAATAAGACATTTTGTAATATTATATATGAATTATATACATTAGCTTACATGTACGTGAGTACTCTTTACTTGACTCTGAACTAATACCTCGTAGATTACTCTTATAAAAAGATTTTTGTGGGTGACCAAGGCTAAGAATGAAAGAGCCTCCTGATTCTGAAATTACTCCAGAATGGATTGCAGCTTTACATATCTAATAAGCTTAATATACTAATTTTAGGTGGGTATATGACACCAATTTACCAAACTATCATCAGTATATATATATGTTCCTTTTATAAACCCTGACTCTTCCCTTAAAATAAGACATATCCTAACAGAACAATGGGTTCTTAAATTTCTTACTGGCAATTCTCTTGGCAAGATACAAAAAACAAATCTCCAGGTGATCCTTTCATTTCCTTTTGAGAAATGAGGCGATCAGAACATGTAATGTTGAATGTTTTGATCTTCTCTTTAGAACCAAACGAGGGTGGATCTTCCTTTTTTAAACCCATCCCTGTTGGATCTCCATCACCATCACAACCAATTACAATATCTTCTTGATGAACGCAATAAATATCTTCGTTACTCTCATGTGGGCAATCTTTAATCGAAATTTCATCTCCTTTGGAATCGTTTCATAAAGCTTATCAAATAAAAGTTGGTATGTATGCTCACCATGGCATGCTACATTAACAAGGCTTATTTTTTGAATTGTCCTACCACAATAGTTTTTCCCTTCAATGTCAGAGCACCCAACTTTTGAGTATCCTCCCTTCTATGATAAAAATCCTTTACTCAACATAATATTCTTATGATTTCATAAAGCAGAACCTTGACACCGTTGTATCCCATCTCTAAGCATGCTACCCTCTCTGACGCTTTGGTCCAGCCATCATCACATATGCTTCCAAATTCTATTTTATGATTTGTATCTCAATATTCAGCTATGAATAATCAAAGTCACCTCCATTAAAAAATTCAAGTCTTCCAATACCATTTTGGCTTGGTACGCCTTGGGGATCAATTAATCTTAAAGTCCCCGGCAATGGCTCTCTTTCGGGGGGATTATTAGTGCAGATTATTGCTACATCAAACTCATGATTGTTGCATTCGTGACTTGGGTCTTCAAATGTACAATCTGCAAAACTAGTTTCCGAACCTTTACACTAAAAAAATCTTAAATTAGTTATATCTGCTTCAAATTTTCCTTTACTGTAACTCCTGCTACTGAAACTGGGTAGCCTTTACCAGCACATACATTCTGCCCATCAACATAAGTGCAACCATTTTCTTGAAAAACTCCATGCAGATACCCTTTATTCAACTTTACAAACATTGTTTATAAAACTTGCTAAATATCACATCACCAATTTCTTGACATGCTTTTTTTGCTGATGCCAGAGTAAATTTTGGATATTGTGGAGATGAGCTGCAAAGAACTATGTATTATTTTGGGTCATTTGCTATCGCTTACCATACAGATCCCCACAAGTTATTCCTCTTCACTTCTAGTCGACCAGATGAGGACAATTTCCCATAAGCTTTAATGGGATATTTGTTTTATTTCACTTCTACAAAAGCAACATACCATCAACAACACGAACATTTTTGTCAATGTTATCTATCGAGTCTATATTTCGGAGAGCATAGGATTTCTATATCTATTTTAATATCAACATACCTATAAGGTATAAGCTATAGCTAAAGACAGGCCGATCTGGTGATGGCTCATAGTCCGTAACATTTCCTATGACTAAAAACAGAATTCTTTTTCATTAAAGATTTGTACAAATCATACATGATGAATTTTTCAGCCCGGAATAATATGGCAAGGACCCCAGGATATTTACAGCAATCTCACCACCTTAAGCTTTTGATTATCCAAAATTATAAGAAATTATTAGATATTACCACTTGGAGAAATAACATTATCAACAATAGCTGAGGAACAAATTGATGATGATGCAGGGTGAATACTAGCTCCTTGGATATGTGAAAACTCTGAAGATTGGCAATTCATTGGGCATCTCACGCGGATTATATATGAATCATCTGGTATTCTTTTGGCAATTATTTTAATCTAAAATTAAAATTTGACCCTTCTATAAACTTAATAACCTATTGAATAAATCAGAAGCTCTAGTGTGGCACTCAATATCTTGAGGAGGACGATCAGAATCATCTGTTTCCTCCGAAGCTGATGTTGATCCTTCTATTTTTGACTCAATCACCTGCTCATAAGGGTATCCTACCCACCTCTTAACAATAAATGAACTCAGTTCCCCTTGCTCATCTCTAATGTTGATGTACTCGCAATACCATGGATCATCGACTGCGGTATTTATAAGACTTATTTTCTCAAGTTCACCAACTGGAAAATTAGGATATTTAAGTTAGACCAACAAGCGTTAGATTTAATTACCATCAGCAGCTCTTAAGCTAACATTCACTAGTGATCCTTTTAAAAACCCACTTTTAAGTGTTTTACGGCTAGTTTGTTGATTCTTCCCTTGGATAATTATTTCAATAGCACCTTTAGTTTCAGCTTGAAAATACTTTGAAACTTGATTTCATATTTCAATTTAATAGATCACCTTGCTTGTAAGACCCTGTCTGAACAGTAATTAGATATAATTTGTTTCCCGAAGGCATAAATATCTAGAAATAAATATTTTCATCTACTAAGAAGCCTTTAGCTTTAAAATTTTACTAGCTCTTTGGATTTTGCATCTAGTTGAGAGTAGCAACTAAAAATCCAGTATCTAAAGTCTTTCCACACGACTATTTCTTTGCACTTCCATCTGTTCTTTTGAGAGGACTTAATTTTCAAGTAAATAGGGTCACCAATATCTAGCCTTTCGACAATAATTCTATAAAATTTTTAGCTGGGTTGTGATCAGAAATTATTATGATTCAATTGTTTTAACCTTTTATTAACCCCTTTGTTTGAGTCTGAAATTTGGATCTCTGAAGTTACTTTATCATGTAAACCAAATATAGTCATAAATACATCAGTTCTAAATATAAAATTAATTTAAGCCCTTTATAAATAACCATAAAATACTTTAAGTCATATCCTGGTCCAAGAATAGGGAAAACTTCGATCATATATTTAGCCACTTGTCCATGAGCTATTTTTTTATTTTGCTATATGCCACCTTTATATGTTTTTGAGGGAGCTTACCGGGTAGGCATTTTGCAAATTCTGGTTTCCCAGCTTGACTAGTAGCTTTGCACCACTCTGTTGATTTTACCTCATTGGAAATTATTATCAAGACTAACGAAAACAATTTTAAAAGCAACATTTTAGTTGATAATTATAATATTATGACTTTTTTTAGTAACGAATTGCACAGATAAATGATGAAAATACAGTGTAAATACAGAAAATAATTTAAGCAATTTAACTTTTATTGAGCTATATGCTTGATAATTTATTGTTTGTGACATTATTTATTCTCAGAACTGTTATAAATATATGGATTCAGTAGATTTTTCAAATTTTATGAATAAAAGCATTGATTATTGTTTTTGATTATTTCGAGATTAAGGACAAGTTTTTGAAACTTATATTAGTTGCTTATATAAAAGATTTCTAGATTTATTAAATATTTAATTTTCGGGGAAAACAATTGTAAACTTTTCAAGCGTTATTAATAATCAGGTGTCAAATATTTTTAAAATCGTTATTCAATTCTATCATCCTATAAATAGTGTTTCGTATAACGTTCCTATAAGCAAATAATCAAAATTTGTTAAACAATTCCAATTAAAAACTAGAAATTTACCCAGAAGCCAAGTTAATCCTATTTTTACGTAGAATGGCCTGGGATGTTATTAATTATTTAATGTACTAAATTTATCTTAATTTATATAAAAATGGAGTATTTACCTCGAAAAATTCATTAGCAAGATTATCAGATTCTAATTCACTTTCAGTTCCTAAGCAGTATTTTTCTTTAATTTTTAGCTTTTAAAAGTTAAAATTTATCTATTACCTCCAACTCTGGGAAATAATCTTAAATAGTAAAGGTGTTGAATCTCAGTTCTTCGTGACTTGACCAAGTCTACTAAGGCTCTGGCGTGTGCTTTTGTGTTATTCAAACCTATTTAGGAATAAAGTGTACAATCTTTAAAATCTATCCATTTATTATAAACTAATTACTTAAAAATAGGAGGGATGTAGACATAATTACCTGGTATAAGCATGTAGTTTATACATATTCTTCTTTTAGCTTTTTCTATCCTTTGATCTAGAAGGTCAAGAACTTCTTCAAAAGGATATACTTTATTGATAGGTATCTGTCAAAATATTTATTAAAATAGCTTTATTTAAAGTTCAAAAGTTGTTGTAAATGTTGGTACCATGGAGCTCCTTTCATCTGACAAGGGATTATTCAAGGAGAAATCCAAGTTTATCTGAGTTTTCGAAAATTTGAAAAGGGTTATTTTGGGGTTTATTAGTATTTGATTATCTAAGGATCAATAAATTCATATTAATTGGGAATTAATTACTTGTGGGAATTCGTTATTTAGCTTTTTCAAGCCAGGTAAAATTCCTATTGTGGAGATACGTATTCGGCGGCTTGAAATATTCAAATAATTTGATGAGTTAATAATATCAAGGGCATCAAATAAATATGGATTTCCTAAGGGTTCTCCCATCCCTAAGTTAATATTCAGACAAAAAACATTGGTGTATCTAAATTGTTTTTTAATGGCGAAATACCAGAAAAGTATATAGAATCAAATTTATATCCTGTTTGCAGGAAGTAAAGGATTTGATCAATAATTTCATCAGCTGTAAGCTGTCTTGAAAACCCTTTAATACCTTTTGAAGTGAATCAGAGGAAATAAAGGGTTTTGGCTTTATATTTTTTTAAAATAAATGAAAATTAAAAACCTGAAGGGCAGGATTTACACGAAAAAGCACATCCTACCTGATTAAATTTTGCAAAAATGATAATTATATTAAGTGTCACGTGGAAAAAATCTCGAAATATATATAAGATTTAATATTTAGCTAGTTAGTAGGTGTATGTTGATAAAGTTTAATTGATATCCAATTAGGTTTTTAGACCTAATACTTTATCATTTCTGATTTCAATTTATTATATAAAGTAGAATATACTTGGCTAGATAGGTTAAGTACAGAGTTGCAGGGAGTTATTGTCATGTGAGAGTAAATTGCTAATCCATCAGTTGTTTTGAACCAAACTGTAACTCCTTGTTTATCTTTAAAATTTTTAAATGGCTTTAAGCTTAATATTCCATCAGGAAATCCTTTTTTCAAATCCAATCTTAATGGCTTTGGAATATCTTCCATCTCTCTAAAAGTTTTGTTATTCTTTTTAAAGATATTCGACAATATCTGGTCCAACCTATATTTTTGATAACCCCCCGTCTGTAGAATATCCTGAATCTTGTTAATTCGGCCTAAGCCTCTCAATTCCAACCTCATCACAGTTGAGGCTTATTAAGATTTGAAATTCAGTTATAATGTAACTTTTAGCCATTACTTGATTAAAGATTTATCTGCTTGTAAATATTACTACTTGAGAATTGGTTTTCTCATAGATATCGGAAATTTGAAATTAATTTCAAAATACCTCTTTTCTTTGAGATTGAATCTAATATACAAATGACCTCGTTGTTATAAAATTGTTTCTCAATGACATTAGATTATTCGATTTTAAAAATTAATATCATTGATTATTAGCAAGATTTTCAAACATATTTAATTGCAAATGTTGTTGAATCTAGTGCTTTATTCATGTAAGAACATATAGATAGCATGAAACATATTTTAGTTTTAATTGACTCGACCTAATTCATAACTCCCTTTCTAGATAGCTTATATTATGATTATTAGGAAAAGGCTAAACTACTAAGCTCTAAATTTAACTTCATTTGAAAACTTAAATTCCAATTGACTAAGCAGCATACTACCATAAGCTTAGTTTAAGTTTTATTTTCAGGATATTCCAACTCCACCCTTGACTTCATCCGTCTAATTGCATAAGATTCTAAAAGCTATGAGAATTTAAAAAGCTATGATTTTAAAGTGAGGAGCACGTCACATTGTTTATATAGGTATTCAAAATTATTATCAGATTTTTACAAGCTCTTCCTTTTGATTACTTCATGTTATACCATTATTCTAAAACATATAATTTTTATTGTACATTGACAGCAAAGTTTTTAAGTCATGCTTATCCAAACTACATGAAGCATATATAATATGTTCTAACAGCCTCAAGATCAAACTTATTTTTAAAACATCTGAGCAAATTAAAACGCATTTTAATGTATATAAAAGTATTACATTCGTTTTTGGATGCCTTTTAAAAGCTTATCACAAAAGACTTACATAGGGTTTAAATTTGAAGAATTTGCATGGTTTTAACAATATGACATATCATGATAAAAGCATAGCAAAATATAAGGGTCAAGAAGTTTTTCAATTTCGAAATTGAATCAATTTATAGAATTAAATTCACCCCTCAATTGAAAATGAAAGGTGACACTGATTGAAATTAGACTCCTTAGTTACTTTCACTTCCTGAAGAGGCTTTTTTGAGTATTTTGTAATCAAGTTGGCCCAAGATGCCATTTCACCACTTTGGTCGGGCTATACCAATCACATTTCGGCGTTTCCCTATGCTAAATGTCTATGACCTGCAATCTGGGTTAAAAATGTCAATTCCTTGTGAAATGAAAGGGGATTATAACATATTGATTATAGGTTTCAAAAGAAAGCACGTATATAAAATGTTTTCCTGGGTCACTTTTGCTCACGAAATGCAGAGAAAACTTCAAGAAAGGAGTAAGAAAGGAGAAACAATATCCATTTATACCCTTATATGCAGGTATGTTATAGAACTATATTTTTACATGTGCATCTAATTTGTACAAAAAATAATTTTATCACTTAGGCACCCAATCTACAAGTTACCATACTTTTATAATTCAATCCGGTGGCAATCATTAATGAAAAAGGTTGGATTTTCACAAGATAAATCTATAACTCATTTATATGGGTTTCTAGATCACTTTAAATTCCTCGAAGAAATTCAATTACCTGATTCACAGAGGCCCTATATATTAATGATTAAGCCAGATGGTGAAATCTCATGGTGTGAACATGAAATGTATACAACTTCTAAGCATAAAGCAATTTATAATTTTATCGGCCTTGAGGAATCAACAGAGTCTATTAAATTACCGGAAAATAATGCAAAAAAATTACTTGAAGAGTAGATTTCCAAATTTTTACTCAAAGCTGAGCTATATTTGAATCACACTGTAAAAACAATTCAAGCAATTTTCAATAAAAAAGACAGCCTTAGTAACTTAAAAATGATATTATTTACATATAAAAACTAGGAAAATTTTATCTGATTTAGAATATCAAGCAAATAATTTAGCCTTATGCATAACTATTTCGTTCACATTTTAAAAGTGGGGTTTTTTTTTCACAATTCAAGTTTTTTAGTTTTCAATACTTTGGCACAAAAATGAATTGAACTCTTATAATGTTTTTAAATTGCTAAAACCAAAATTGCTTTGACTATACCAAATTTCAACTAGTAATTATGAAGAATTTTTTTGGACTGTATTTAAACAAGATAGGTTCACCTAGAGCTACTTGAAATAATTCGCAAACCAGTCTTACTCGTTACCTGATATCATTCAAACTAATTAAGTCAATGTGAGTTTTGATAACGGAAAGGTAATACTAAACTCGTTTCTAGCAATAGCCCTGTAAAATATTCGAGCATCCCTCCTTTCCTCTAATAAAAGTTTATAAAATGTGCGTATTTCTATGCTTTCGAAATTTTCCAAAAAATTTAAACTCGGAATACTTTTGGGATATGTATTTAATTTAATGCATAAATATCATTATTTGACTGTTTAAAAGCGTTTATAGAAAACTAATTTTCATACGCTTTAGACTCTTCTTCAATTTGGAAATTAGAAATTTCCTATTTAGGTATCCTAAAGCTTTTATATTTTAAAAATTTTAATTAAAGTTTATTTGGGATAAAATAAGCTGATATATATTTTCACGTATTTTTTTCTTCCCATAAATCATTATTTTCTTCCCAAGTTGCTGTTTTCTGTTATGGGTCTAAAGTCAATTTCGTCTGTAGTTTCCTAATTAGCTTGAGAAATTTTCATTTTCAATAATCATTTTGAATTCATTTAATAAATTACATAGAAAATAATAGAAACAACATTTAGAGTTAAAAGGTCAATAATTTATTTCCCCTGCAAAATTCTCGAGTTTCAACTTAGCTCTACAAATAAATCTGACAGAAATTTTAAGTAATTTATTTTTAATATTAGTTTCAGATCTATAACATGTGGTATACTACACGACAAGAGGGTTTTGATGACCCTCGTCACACTAAGAGAGGGCCTTGTATCAATGTTAGCAACATGGTATCCTCATTAATGCGAACTGGTTTTACCCTTGAGCTTTTTAGTCTTACTATGATGTATATTGTGTACTGGGCATATGGTGGTTCTGGAGTCTTTGGCTACGATATGAAGGGCATGAGTGAGTCTGCTAGAGGGTCAACTGGTTTCCAAATTTGGATGGTTGCGCTCTCTGGAGTAAATCTTCTGGGTGCTTATAGTTTAATGGCATTCCAAGCTGTATTAGCTGATGACACTTGGTAAGGTTTCAATTCCTAGCTAGTAAAATATAGTCGTGTTTGTAAACTAAAATGGTCTTGAAAAGATATTCTAAAAAAATTAGCCAGCTTAACTAAAATTAGGTTTTTAGAATAATTATAGAAATTTCCTAACAGTTGCCACAAATACCAATCAGTAGCTTAAATACAAAAAGAGTTTTTGACTATATCTATATCTAAATATTTCTAGTTCAATTTTGTGAAAACACAAAGAGTGATAGAGTAAATCAAATGTTTTCATTTTTAACTAATTAAATGTATAATTTTTATGTTTTAGTTGGGCAAGAGGATATCGGGCAGGTTCTAAAGTCCTGAGATTAGCAACTTTCATGGATGTGATAAGCGCACTCTTCCAATTTATCTTTTTCCTTTTTGTTGCCAAATTTTACAGCACAAAGTGGTATAATCATTTCATGGATGGTGGAAGCGAGTGGATATTTTTTGCTTTCACAAGAATAATGCACGCATTTGCTATGACCATGTACGCTGACGCCTCATATTTGATGGAAGTTTACCATGATGAGGGTGCTGGAGACTTACATGCATACATTAATTGTGCTACACTCCTAACAGCAGGAGTAGCAGGTTAGCTTATCAGCTAGCAATAGATTATTATTTTCCAAATTGTCGAATTTGTTTTGAATCTTTATACAAATTTCAGTAACTTAAATATCATTAATTCTTTTTATCTATTTCAGAATTTATTGTGATATTCTTCAAGTATAGTAGCTTCTCAACGGTATTTATTTGGTTTGCCATAGCTGCAACAACAGTTTGGAGCTATTATTTTGAACCTGAAGTTAATGCAGTATCACCAGCTCTATATGAAACAGAGCTCACTAATGATGTTGAAATTCAAGTTGAGAAATTTGCAAAGATGAGCCCATTTTTACATGAGGAATCTGCTCATAATTATGAAATGGCTCAAATGGGTAGTCAAGCCATGTAAAATGGTAATCATAAAAAATAAAACCCATTAGTTTTTCTTATTATACCAACTCAACCCAAAAATCAAAGACAATTGAGCAGAATGATCTTTTATTAATAATTTCTTTAGAAACTTTTGAAACAATCTACAAAAATATATTTAGTTTTAGCAATAGCTTGAATCACATTTCTAAGTATTTATGTGTGAAGCTTCCTTTACCAAGAGCAACCACAAAACGAATTTTAATTTTTCCATAAAATTTTTATTTTACTTTGTCTGATAAACTTGTCAATTATTAACTTTTATTTTAGCGTTGAAAAAGCAGAATACAAATTTTAGATCATTGCAATATTATGCAATCATGCTATCAAAAAGATGTGGATTGCATTTAATATAGAATCTTGCTTAATGAAAGGATATATCATATATAATTTATTTGTGAAATGGTTGTTATAACAAATATTATCTAGTTTTGCTTAGCTTTAGGCTATGGAGTCGTTGAGTTGCAATATTATTACAATTTAATAGTGTTTGTAAGTGTTTTTTGTACGTGAATGTAAAAATTTCCTCTCAGGATTTCCTGAGTCAACTACAACGTTTATTAATTATAGATATCCCATATTCACTGTATTCCTTCCTAGACACCCATAACTGCTGAAATGTACCCAAGGAAGCTAGTATTGATCCACCTAGCCATGTACTAAATCTTCGTTCAATTGATGAATTAGCTGCTAAGACTTTAAATTTCAGTGAACTTTTGAATAGGTTATTATTCTCATAGAGCTCATAATTTACACGCTCAACAAGGCCTAAATAAAAGATATCAAGGATCAGAAAAACAATAATTAAAAAGTAAATTATGTACCTGGCACAAGACTTGTTCCACCGGTTAAAATTATGGCATTAAGCATGTCCCTACGGAGATCAACGTCACATTTCAAGATACATTGTACTATTGCCTGTGAGGAATATCATTGCTCAGATATAATGAAAAGTGGCAAGGAAATTTATTTAGTAGTTACCGGAGTTATTCCTTTGAAATCTCGTAGTAATGGGTCTCTTATATTACTTTTAATGTAGTCAAACGAAAAGAGTATTTCAGCAACATCGTATTTAAATTTCTCTGCATCGATAATTTGGCCATCAGGTAATTCATATTTACAAGGCGGTTCGTCGTTAGTAAGATTTTCTGAAGTGTTAAGATTAGGACTTGAGTTTTTGTCCTGGCTTGATAGTTTGTCTTTAGAAGTGGCCTTAGTCTTTACTCTGCATATAGTTTCTTTTAAGTCTTTAATAGCTTCCATCTTGCTATACTTCAAATAAGAATGGTGTACCCGAGAATCATCTATAGGCATCTCTATTTGTAATTTGTTTTGATGTAATTGCTGATGGTGTTGATTATTCTTTTTGCCATAAAATGGTGAGAATGACACTTTATCTTGATAGCTTAGGGTGTGATTGATGTGTGAGTCCAATAAGTCTCCACCTGCTGGGAAGTATGTTATATTCTTTTGAAGCACATAGCCATCAGTAACTGGGCTTATAGTAATCCCAGAAGCTCCCATATCTACAATGAGTGCATTAGAGCGCCCCATGGCAAAAGCAGATAACATGGCTTGCTTTCCGAAATAACAAGCTGGGGTTTGAAATTTTTCATACATAATCTCACAAATTGTTTCTCGAAATGCCATTGAATGCTTTGAAGGCTCAGATAATAAGAAAGGGTGCTGATCAATCTTAACTCCTAGTCCCCCAGATTTTCGAGTTATATGATCAACTGTAGGGTTGTTGTTTTCTAGGTCATCTAGGTCATTATAATTCGTGAAGCCTTCAACACAATTAGATAATATAACTTCAAATGCGTATGGATCAAGAATGTAGCGTGAGCCCTGTGCTGTTAAGCATTGTCTAATCTCCATGGATTCCTTAGCAGCATGAAAATCGACAGGGAAAACAAATTTTTGGCCCAGGTTGTCATCCGTATAGTGAAGTGGTTTACCACAAATCGATTTCCACCTGATTATAAGTGAAAGTTAATTTAAAAATTGACTAGGGCATATCTTTAGGCACAAATAAGTAGGATATAAATAATTGATCATCCAACAGAGTTTCTCAGTTATTAAGTTAGTAGATAAAATGATGAGTAGTCATACACTTAGAATACTAGTATAATTACCATTGCCTGGGGCAGTCTTCCTGTCCATACCCTACACGTGTTGTGTGAGTCCCAACATCAACGATTACTGGTGAAACATCATCTCCCCCATAATTGTCGAACTTCATGTTTGCCATTTGTGAACGATTTTCAATTTCATACAATAAAAAATATTTATATTATCTTCTAAGGCATATTATAAGTCAAAGTTTCGCTTTAGGCATCATCCTTTGATGATGTTTTAAGGTTGTAGTAATCAAAGTCATATATTAAGAGGTTTCTGTTAAAAGAGTGTAATAGTCTGGGTTTTTATACTTACTCCCACTATGTAACTGTGTATAGTGTCTATACTTAGCCAAATTAGTAAGAAGAGTAGTAGTTTACCTAATTTGGGTTACAATATATATATAATCAACACTCTGCCATACGTTTACAAAGTAACCAGGAAAGTAATGTTTAGCCTAATGTGCATTGCTATAGGTAGTAATTTACTAAATTGATTTTGTTCAAAGCAACACTTAGCCTAATATGATTTACTACAACATCTAGTGTGTATACTCAGCTTGTGTGCTCATCTTGTATGTTATGTGAATGTTATCTAAATTTGATAACTTGTACACATGCATGTAGTTATATCTATATATATATATATATATAAGCATATGATAACAAATTAAAAAATATATCTATTCACATATTTATTTTACATAACACTCCTAGGTATATATAAGGAATAAATGGGTTTAAGAGAGACTTATAGTATTGATTGAATAATGTTGAAATCTATTTAAAATATCTACCTAAATAGTAACAGATGTTCATATAAATATATAGCAAAGGTCACATTTAGAACGCTGGCAAACGTGAGATTGAAATTAGAAAAGATAATACAAGTTAAAATGGACTCAAAATTCCAATATAAGACTCCCTTTAAGTCAAGACAATTAATAACGTAGCCAAAATAAACATTTTGCACTTGGGTTTTGATTCAAAAGGTTATATTACGTTATGAGTGGACTGGCTCAAAAAATTATAACTGCTACTAGTGTCAATTTTAACCACTCAAACATTGCCAATGCATGTAATGCAAAAAGGTTTTGATACATCACTAACTATTGCTGACATTATTTGCCTAATTTTGGTAGCTATAAGGTGTATCTATAAATGTTGTAGTTCGCTTCAAAAGTCATATTTCATCAACCTCATCAATACGGAATTTATCATCTTCCAGATCACTTTTATTTTATGACCAATACTTCTTTGAACTACCTCAAATTTTATAAATAATAAAAACATAAAACATAAAAAGGTTTGCTAAAGAATAATAAATATATACAAAAATACAGTAACCCATCAAATTAGCTCAAATTTAATCTACATGGCATGAACAGTTTTTATTCACAACTCTCGCTTCAAAACACCAGTGGACATCTTTTAATCATTAAATCTTTTTTTACAGAATTTTTTAAAGAGCAGACTTCATAGACCTTATTAATCTAACTTGTTTTTAAAGACAGTAAAAATGGACAACTCTTTGAGAGAACCTCTTCAACCCAACATATCAACTAATGAAGCCCGAATTACCGCAGCAAGAAAAGCCTACCAAAATCGAGATTTGGAGAGTACCAAGTATTAGATATATATAGAGACATTTCTTACCTAATTAGTTACTTATTAGTTAACAATAATATACACTGTGATCTACCAACATCCGGGCAAGGAATACACCAATTTAGGCACTGTATAGGTCTATTATACACTTCTAAATCTATCCTTGAACCCACATCCACTTAATTATAATATATAAAAATATCTTTTGTACTATGACATTTATCTTTGCTATTTATCATAACAATCTTTAACATGTGGCAACGTTTCTTTTTGATACTCATCGTTTTCGTATACCGTAGCACTACATAATGAGAAGCTGTTTTGATCTTTTGATATTCATCTTGCCTATATAAAAAATCACTGTATGGTGTATGTTTGAGCTGCCCATTTGGCGTCCATTTTGCTTATGTATTATATTGCTGTACAATTTATGATAGGTCTGGTTTTTTTATTCAACTTTGCTATTTACACTTTCTACATGGTCTATATAATGTATGCTTTGGTAAACATTGTGAAATTCGATTTAAAAATGTCAACGTTGTTCAAATTCACAAAATTTTTGTGTGATAGAAATATTAATAATAAATAGGAAATATAAGATCATTAAAACCAAATAATTCAACATCTTATAATCTTTAGGTTGGCTCACCAAGCTCTCAGGATGAATAATTATACTCAAATGTCAGATCACCATGAAAAACACAATTCAACAAGCTCTGATTATCTTAAGGCATTTATATTTGGTGGACTAGATGGTAATAGTTATACTTTAAAATGTAAAATATTAGCACAATTTCTATTATTTATATATATTTACTTATTTATTTATATGTAAAACGTATTATACTATTTTAGTACCAAATGCTTACTCTTTTTCTAATTTAAGGTATTGTGACAATATTTGCAATTGTGGCCGGATCAGTAGGAGCTAATCTCTCCCCATTAACTATTTTAATAATTGGTCTAGGCAATCTTTTTGCGGATGCAGTCTCTATGGCTTTTGGGGAGGTAAGTATTATTCCTTAATTAAATTTGTGCCATACTATTTATAAGCTTATTAAATCAGTATGTAAGTGCCTCGGCGGAGACATCATTTCAAAAGATGGAGTTTGAAAGAGAGGAATGGTATGAAATATTAACAATATTTATTATTCTATATCTCAACTATTTTACATCTTAGCCATTTTTAAGGCTATTTATTCAAATTGTATCTTGTAAAGCTAAATTGATATTTTTTACTTCATATAATATACCAGGGAGTTTCAAAATTGCCCTGAGGATGAGAAACTAGAGATGGTTGAGATATATACAGAGAAATATGGGTTTTCTCTTCAGGATGCACAGGCATTTGTAGACATTGGCTCAAAATATAATGACTTCTTTATCAACCATATGATGGTTGAAGAACTTGGCATACTTATGGATAATAATGATGGCCCAACACCAATTAAGAGCGGTATATAAATATTTATATATCTACATGCATAACCCATTCACTATATCCTTGTGTCAAAACAAATATTCAAACATATAGTTACTGTTTACAACTCTTTGACACCTATCCACAAACACTACACCAATTGCATGTACCAACCCTCGGAAACATCTATTAAAATGATGATCTCCTTATCTTGTATACATACCCTGTGACTCTTGAACATATCCTACACTCCTTACACATATCCTAGAATTCTTATATATTCTATTCTGCTAATAATAACATCTTTTACTACTTCAATGTGCTATATATTTCTTACACATATGATTCAACTCAGCTTTGGTCATGTTCGTAAGCTTTTGTTCATTTGGACTCATCCCACTAGGAGGATTTATTATCTGGGAATTGTTACTTAAACCATCTGATTCAGATTCAAATGTTACTATTGGTTTTGTTGTCGCAATTATTAGCTCTCTAATTACCTTATTTATCCTTGGGGCTTTCAAGGTATGGGCCTCTTTATACATTTTACTATATATTAGTTAACGAATATATCATAAATTTCCAGGGTTGGTTCGTTAATCAAAACTCTTTCAAATCTGGCTTCCTAATGGTTTTAAATGGGACTATAGCAGGATCTATTGCTTATGGCATCGGATCTGCCCTTGAGGTAATTTAATTACAAGATTTATATATAGATTCATAACTCCATTTTCATATATTTTCAATCAAATAGTGATTTCCTTCATTGTACGCTCTCACTTAATTAATAATTTCTAACAACTCTTACTTATTAGTATTCTATTATTAATCATCTGCATGCCCTTATTACACACTCAAAATCAAATACCGATCTTAATCAACTTCAGACACTTGCTCATTAACCAAAATCTCATTTAACCAACTTGAGACAAAAATCACTAAATGTCTTCATCGTAAATGGCTATTAATCTTGAAGGCGTGTAACACTTGCTTAGGGATTTATATTTATAAAAATCGTATATACCTTTTGAAGCTCATCACATTAAAGTATTTCGTATATTAAGAATATTTTTTATTCTTAATTTGTCTTCCTTTTAAATATGTATCAGTTTCTCAAATTAGAATGAACAACTTCTAAATAATTATTTAACTAGATTTAAAGCTTTTTATGATGATCTGATTATTTCTATCTTGAATATCAAATCATAAAATTTCGAATTTACATAAATAACGTACATTTAAATGCTTTTGGAGTTTTAAATCTTGTACACACCCTCTCACACCTATCTCAATCGATTCTTATATCAATACGTCTCACATCCATTTTTCATTTTATGTTAGACAATCAAAACTCAATATTTATTATATCATTTGCTTTCAAGAACCAAGTTTTTGTGAAAAAAGTTTTGTTTTTAACTCCTTCAATTCTTAATTACCTTTCAGACATATTAATAAAAATTCGCAAATATATATTTCACTATGTTTACATACACTCTTTAGGCCCTTTAACTTATTGCTTATAAACTTCTAATTCATTTTAAAAATATATTCAACATTAGGCTTGTATGGCACCAGATTTTACCCAAACAATCCCAGGCTTAGATTTCAATCCTATGTTTTTAGTATCAACTCTCCTGAGTAAATTTCTTCTTGGTGTAAATGAAATAACTTTTCAGTACAGTTTATTCTTTAATCAATTTAAATTTGATCTTAAGCCACATAAATTTGAATAATTCTCCAAGATCAGGACACACATTGACACAAGAATTCTAAAGACCCATTAATCCCATAACTTTATCTTCAAATCATTATCACACAAATCTATTCGATTTAAGAAAAGATCAAGAACTATTGTACCAGTTCTGAAAATAAAAGTTGAACTACATCCAATGTATAATTCATTGGAAAGAAATTAAATCCCAAGTAACTAATTATGTGTAAAAAAATTTTGCTTTAATTTGCAAAAACATCATGTTTCAGATTTGTAAAGTAAACAACTTTAATCAAATATTATAGCACAAACACTTCAACATAGTATAGTAAACTTGAAATATGAGCTTCATGAACAAGCATAAGTTTCTTTTTAAAATTAATTATAAGTAATTTACTATACATTCGATATTTTGGTTAATCCCATGTAACTATGAGTTAAATAACCTGCAGAAATTGAATTAATTTTTTTATCTATTATATTAACAGTTATAGGTAAAAACGCAATTAAATTAATTGATAAAAAATTATAGATAAGATAAAAAGATATGTAATTCAGTATGCTTTTTTCAAGTTATTTATTACAGTGTTATATATAATGTATTCTTTGGGTTTCATATTTATCAAAATAATTTCTAAATTAAATGTCGTATACATAACATTTTAATATACGAAACTTTCTCATTTTAATAAAAGATAAACCAGTCCTATGTGTAAGTTAATTACATAACATTTATTTGTAATTATATCCATATGTGTTTTAAAGGTAAATGTATAACTGATTCTATGTATTTCAAGGTGATGTTCAAGGTATTAAAGAATATGTTTGTGATTTATATATAGAAGTTGTCTTATAGTTATAAGGAGATGTGTGCGGCTGTAATAAATTTCCGTAATGTGTAGCTGTAAGTCTCTCTTGTGCGTGTGTGCAACTTAAATGTGCGAATGTAACATACGTATTGAAGTGAGTGTGCATAAGTGGTAAATACATTTAAACAATGTGTATGGTATTACGTATGTGTAAAGTGATTTACAAGTATTTAAAATGTAGTTAGATAGCTATAGTTAGCATTAGTAAGAAATGTGTAATCCTAGTAATTTGTGTTGGATATAGGTGTATGTGTAACTATATAATTAATGTCTGCTAATGTAATAAATAGTTGTATTCCAAGTTGTGTAGGTGTACTTAATAGCTACTTACACAAGTGATAGAGTTCTGAGGAGCAGTAATTAATATGTTTTAAATCTAGATGATGCAATATTTAAATCGAATGAGTATGAATCAAGCATACTAGATCTAGGGCAACCTTTGATTGGTTGAACATAATACATATGTTTGAACAACTTCAAAGATCATGCTACAACACTCCAATGTAGACTTAACATTCATCTTTAAAACACACCTTATTTTATCATTTTATACAATTTAATATTCAGTTCATATTATAAAGTACAAATATAAATTAATTCCCTCTTAAAAACATGGCAAAATCAAATCGTAGCTTTTTCTTTTTCTTCATAACTTTTGTACTTCCTTCAATGCTTTTATGGACGTTAACGTGCATGGCCGAAGATGCTATGGGTTAGCTAAATTACACATACACATCTAACTTATATACGCATAAGTACATCAAAAATTAAACATATATAAATAATTAGATTATATACACACACACATCTAACCTGTTTACACACACACATCTAACCTACTAACACACACACATCTAACCTATTAACACACACACATCTAAGTTACTCACAAACATCTAAGTTACTCACACACACACACATCTAACTTATCTGCACACACAAATCTAAGTTATTTACAAACATACATCTAATTAGTTCAAGCACACACATTTAACTTAAATATACTCAAAGTCGCATCAATATACATATGGATACAGATCATAGAACATAAACATAATTGAACATATACTATACACACAGATAAATCTACACACACATACTACATAATCCATACACATATATATATACAAGTATATAAACATACATACAATAATTCATTACAAATACATATATAATCATATACGACATAAGAATGAATTTGTAAACCCTATTAAGTATTATATGAATGCTTTTTTTGACTTGATGAAATTAATACAACTTATTATAGCTAAGATGTATGCAAAAAAATAAGGGAGCTTTTTTTGAGCAACAAATAGCTTAGGTTGATTCATTTGTATGTGTATTGTGTTCATACATAATATTTATTTGGTGTATGTATACTCACTGTGTGCATACGGTATATGAATTTACATGATGTTTATTTAGCGTAGATATTTTAATAGTTGATGAAACAGAAAAAATATACATAATTTACTAAATACAACATTTTTAAAGAGTTTGATTTTTACTAAATTTCATAAACACCAGACATATAATAGTTCTTTCTTTCACACATCAATAAATATTTGTATTTGAACTCAATAAACAAATTATATACCTATATATTCATAACAATTTATGAGGAGAAAATATGATTTGTATATGTTGACTCTATATCATATATGGTTGAGATATGTGTATATATTTCCTTATACATAATTTGTTTTCATATATGCTAGCAATATTGATTAATATATGACTAATTTTCCCCAAAACCTTTTGCTTTTTTAATCAGTGGGAGGCAGCTATGATGAAGATGAGTTCATATCTAGCGAACCTTTAAACCCTAATAAAAAAAGAAGACCTCCACTATCAAATTTCACTTGTAAGCCCCAATCTCCTGAATAAACATCTTCGTATACACTCGTATCAAGTGGATATACATAATTAGATTAAAAGCTTACACACATACATAGGACACACATTTACTTGAGAATATAATTTATTATAAAGCATTATGAATTGGAAATAAATTGTGTATTTATGAAACTTGAATGTATATTGCAACCTTAATTATATTGGGGGTACATAAATCCAAAATTTTTATTATTACACTTATTTTATTTATATTAAAATATAGGATTTATATTCTATTTTTTGAGCTACCCTTAAAATTCAAAATTTTGTTTATTTTAGTTTTTGGAATGAACATCACCACTCGAGCCAAGCATACAAAATCACTTGATATTGCTCTTGTCATAGTACTTTTATTTGTTGGTTTGGTTGCTTATTATGGAAGGAAAATGGGTTTTGTAATTACAAATTATTGGTATGATACCTGCTTGAATCTTAGAAACTTATTAAAACACAGCATGACATGTATCATAATATACATATATATATGCTTTTATATCTGTCCTTGCGTACGTTGATTTGAATACAAATATATACAATATTGTTTTTTTATCTATACTCCTTGAAGGGCCAAGCATTGTTTCCATCTTATAGAAGAAAATTTTGCTAAGCACGATATCGATGGATTCAGATTCAAAGAATTATCTTGGAATTCATATCAATGCTATGCAACTGGTAGAAGGAATTGCAAGTTTATGAAACTCACCTTGAAGGTAATACATTCTAAGTACTTGTGTAGATCACTACACTACGCCTTCATTATAGATATAAAAGGGACTTACTCTCTCAAATTTATATTAAGTGACCCAAATGACATGATAATTTATATTGCATGCGTCCATTAACCCTATACGGACATATATCACCTAAAAAATACATAAATTTTTATAATATGATTTTTAGCTAGTCCCAAGGCAGTGTTTATGGCAGGGTATTCTATTTAGGGCATTCTTAACATCTGAGGATACTGCCAATTTTGAAATTGTTATGGATGATTTAGTAAGACTTGAATATAGTTTAAAATAAAGTATTTTAGTTTTTACTTTTCTAATTCTAATTTGTATTTATCCCAAATGCTGACTTTTACCTCATTCGATACTCATTTCTTGATAGGAAAACGTAATATTTGCTATATGCGGCAAAAGGGATCAAGGAAAACTACTAGAGGCTAATGATGACTTGGTACGTTTAATTTTCTTCCCCGAATAACATATAGGACATAATATGCATCTAAACTACTTTTTTCCAAACATTTGTTTATGATTATTGTCAATACTTTGACACACACTTTGATATTTTTAACTTAACACTTATTATATATTCTGACAACTCTATTAGTTTGTCAAATTACGATTACACCTCTACTAAAAGCTCATTTAATATGCCTAAAATTTTGCAACCATTACAACATGACTCGATTTAAAATTTCAGATTAAGTCTATAATTTTAAACCGTTTTCTAAACAAATATCATTTTTCTTTTCAGAAAATGTTTGCTAAAACATTCAAGTCTACAGTCTTACCAAATTATCGTATTTTGAGTGAAACATCAGAGGGTAAAGACCTTGTTTTACAAAATTTTTTCACCAAGAATGTACGTCTCTACGAAGAATACATCAAGATGATCCATATCTCAGATCGGTATACTGACAAAGGGAGTGACCAGATGTAAGATAAAAAGTTGAATTGATATTAAATATATGATAACATTAAAATATTACACATCCAATAGCACACACACACATTTTGTGTCATCTTAATGCCTTACTATAAGATTTCACCATATTAACTCATTTTTAGGAAAAAGGTAGTTAAGGTTTCTCTACGCCTTCCAGAATATGAACGTTGGAAAGAATATGAGTAAGCTATGAGTATTTCTTAATTGCTTTACTTATTGTTTAGCTTTTACAAATATCATATAATATCATATTTATTTGTTTCCGATTATTCATATAGGCCTGTTACAAGGTTCGTTATGGATCTTATTGATTTTTGTGCAGAATTACAATTTCCAGAAAAGGTATTTATAAGTGCATTTTTTAATTATAAAACTTGTAAATTGACTACTTATTTAACACACTTGAATTATACGATTTCTTTTAATCCACACCCTTTGACTTTCATCACAAATATAAATCACTTAGGTTAAAGCAAGTGTAAAAGCTAAACGTTATGAAGTGGAAAGACAAATCCTTAATAACTCTGAAGAAGCACAAGAGGTAAATATATTTATGATAGTATTTTGCAAAATTTTGCAGATAATATGTAAATTTTAATTCCTACTAATCTAATCAAAAACATTTTAACAAACTTTTACATAAAATTCAATTAGCAACTTGATAAAAAGAGGCAAGAAAAGAAGAAAACAGAGGATGAAATATTTGATAAAATGACACCAGAACAGCAACGTAAATATGAAGAAAAACAGTACAAGAAACAACAAAAATCAAAATTCAGGGTAAAACTAGCTATATCACCTTGCAAAGAAATACTACATATATCTTGATATTCCTTTTAAATTACTTAACAATATATATTTCTATACCTCTTTTTCTTTCAGATGATTTAAACTTTGAATTTCCACTGTATAACCTTACTATAATCTCCTATTGCATAGAGGACGAAAGAAGTTTTAAACAAGAAAAATTTGAAAACTTAATTCATTTTTATTTCAAACTGTCCAATCTCCATGACTTGACATTTCCTATATAACTATTGGCTTTGCATTACACTTTATGAATCTCACATAATCAACAAAATTTTTAAGACCTAATAGGCTAACTAAACCCTCTGTACTAATACTACTCTCAAATATTTAACAACTTACCAACTAGAGAAATACTGTTACATTTTTTAAAATATGAGTATATATATTTACAATCTTATAAGCATGCTGAGATACGCCTGGTCTATATTTAATGATTTGCTTGTTTTTATAATTATTAGCTTAAACGTACAATATTAATTTAAGATCTCAATTTTTATTGCAAGTAGTGTTATAAATATATAACTCATAACTGAGCAAGTATTTCGAATTTAATAAACATAAATTGAGTGTGATCATTAAAAAAACCAAAGTTTTGAGGTAATTTAAAGTTCAGTGAATTTAGGAAGTAATGATAAAAGATATTTTGGAGTACTACACTACACATATCCACTTATATCCTTAATACATATTTAGGAAAGTTCAATGTCATTGACTTATTATTCATTTACTCATTCCCATAAAAATAATAGTATTAAGCATTTTGATTGACATCCCATATCTTTAGATCATTAGGATTATATTCTACTGAGCAAAACCTATCACACATTCATATGTATCGATCTAAGATAAAGCTAAAGCCAAGCGAAATCATTTAATGATGTGTTTTTTGAAAGATTTTCAAAGCATAATAAAACCAAAAGCATTTATAATGACTCTAACTTCAGTATAGCTTCTTATAAATTTATTTGATTTTGTGTATATATATTTTACTCAAAGGCTAAGTAAGACTTTTTAATATATAAACACTTGCCTCGTATTTATTTATAAATAAAACATCTATATATATCATAAATAAATGAATAATATATATGCATTTATACACATATATATATATATATATATATGTATAAATATAGCTAAAACACTTAATGATGCTAAGATATCAATCCCTTTAAAGTTTTAATCGAACTCTCAGATACTACACTCCTATAAGTTTACCATACTGTCTCTAACTACTCCTCTTTATTTTCTTGGGTTCTTCTTAAATTTTATAATCTATATTGCAATACCTCCGATTTAGTTCTGTGAAATCTACTAGGTGTTCAATCCAATATCCTGAAGAAATACCTACAGAAATACGTGAACACTTCATCATGGCAAAACTAGAAACACTTAAAGCAACCAGTCTTTCAAATAGCCCCCTCGAACACTTAGTTGTTGACACTGGCGCTTTCCTGAGAAATACGAGGCTAGATACTTTGGCCCGAAACATATATATCACGGATGGTGTGGTGAAAGAAATTAGGGATGCTCGGGCCCGACAAAACGCCTCCCTGATGATTGACCTACCCGAGGTTCGTCATCCAAGTTCGAAACATCTCCAAAGAACTAAAGAGTTTGCCAGACTATCTGGAGACCTAAAAGCTCTAAGCGCAACGGACCTACAAGTTATTGCCCTCACATTGATGATCACTGAAGAGAAAGGTGATGCATCTAGTGTTAGGGATTCCCCCCCAACTATTGAATATGCACAGGAATTTACTACTGCATTTGATTGGGCACCGACTACCAACCTGGAAGAGCCAAACACAGCCACTGAACAAATAGGCAACCTGAGCTCTATGGAGGACACACAAGATACCTTTAAGGAGGGCTCACAAGATGCTTCTAAGGAGAACTCACAAGATAACTCTAAGGAGCACTCCCAAAACAGCACTAAGGAAGATTCTAATACTCAAATTGATTCGGATGATGAGGGAGAATGGATTACAAGTGAAAATATACACAGAATTGGCCAAGGTTCTAAGACAGTAAACAACCTCCAAGTAGCATGCCTGTCTACCGATTATACAATTCAGAATGTACTCATAAAGATGGGCTTGAACATAATCTCAATCGATGGTTATCAAATCACACAAACAAAACAGTGGATAATGAAGTGCACGTAAGTTGAACATCTAATTTATTCTTAGCATACGAACTTCTGTACTTATTAATATAATTTTTTTAAATCTTCAAAGACTCATAAAACTACTATTACTTTTAACAGGGGATGCCACCATATCGACTATGATGCAAATCTAATGTTTTGTTCTCGATGTGGGAATTACACACTTGTTAGGATGAGTGTCACAACAGATTCATCGGGAAGGAGTTTTATTCACCCATCTAAGAAGAAACAAAACTTAAGAGGGACTATATACACTATACCTAAACCTAAAAACAAAAGGGTAAGATTTCGAAAAGTCTTCTGATCATTCTTTAATCTAAACAAATGTTATTCTTATCAGGATATTATATTGAGCGAAGATCAACTGTTTATGAATGGGAGGGACAGAGAGATGAGGCATAAAACAAAATTATGGGAAAAAGCTATGTCTAGCAATGATCCTTTTAGAGATGTAACTTTATATTAGATCATTGATACTTTGAATGATTTTTGTTTATTTAGAAGTTCTTATATATATCAACTTAAGATTGAGCATACTTCGTACTGTTTGATTCATTTTATTTGTGTACTTTGGTATTTTTAGGGTTCAATAATCAATCAACAAGGTTGGTGGCATCGTGTTTATACGCACTCTGGTCAGCCTGAGATTAAAGGTGCTCCCAGAACAGTAATTGGTTTAGGTAAAGGAAATCCAAACTCAAACCGTTGGACCAAAAAATATAAAAATAAAAAATAGGGGTCACAACTCAATTTTTTTAGCATACAACATCTTCTTTAGGTCACCATCTATTCAATAATAAGATCCTCAATAATACTTAGCATAAATCTTTGTTGTCAGAATGTTTTTGTTGTTATTATTGATTATTTAACCTATCAAAATTTCTTTTTTACCAAATGATGAATTTTGCGATTAAAACCTACCCATATACAAATAGTTTTTTAGAAAAAAAATTTCTTCAAATTTACATTCAAAGATATTTCAATTGTTTATATCCTTTCTTTTTCTTAAAGCTCGTCTTGCTTCATAGTTTCCAGCCTTGAATTCTTTAACAGTTTTCCAATAATAAGCTATTGAAGGTGTCACGGGTTCTAAGTAAAATATAGACGTTTTAAAAGTGAATGATAGTCATAATGTACAAAAACTAACAATAAATTTAACGAAAATTTGTAATTCATACCTCCTACTTCTTGTCCTTGAGAGAAGGTATCAGACAAGATTTCTGTTTTATTTTTTATGTCATATGGGCTCATTAATTTTCCTTCCAAGTTGATCCAAAATAAAATGTTTGGATTGCCTTCGTTCTTGTCTGAAATTTGGCAATTATAATTTTTAGGAATAGGAATGAGGGCTTGTGGGGTAGATTTAAGCTTATGCAAGGTAGTCTGGCCAAATTTGGTATCGGATAAGTCTGTTTTGCTCGAATTAAATTCTTCAATAGGTATTTCTAAGAATCCAGAATATCTATATTTAAAGAGAAAGACAGTGGATTCAGTTGAAAATGTATTAAATTGTATTTCACTTACCCTTCAACGAGTACTAATATTGATGAATTTTCATCTAGCCAATATAAACGCGAAGGTACATATCTAATTGTATCTGCTTTCTGAGTTGAATCATTTTCAAGAGGTGTTGTTAGATACCTCGGTGCTATGCTAAATCCCTCAGCTATATTAGCCTGAAATTCAAACAAAAAGAAATCAAATTGGTTAGCAATATCTTATCAGTATTTACCTCAATTTTGATCACATCAAGGCATTCGCCAGTATTAAGTTTAAACATCATTATCTTACTATCTCCTGAAGCTGAAATCAGGATCTTGTTGTCGTTATACGGGGGTAATAAGACACTTGAAATGAATCTGAAGTATTGCAAAGAGTTAAAAATGTATTTACATTCATCTCCATCTTGTTATTTTCAACTATTAGTGGAATGAAATTTTATTAAAAACTTGTAAAAGGGTGAAATTGTATTCTCCTCACTCCTTGTGACCGAAGAAAAATCTTTCAGCCATAAAGCACATATGACAAGGTGATAATCTAATTTTTGAATCTCGATCAGCAGTTGCAAGCCATTTTTGATCTTTACTCACAGCCTTGATATGATATCGGAAAAAATTTTAAGAAATCAATGTATTACACTTTTAATAAAGTCATTTCAAGTAAGACAAACTATGCTGACCATATCTGTTATTACTGCCATGTGTCCAAATACTGGACTTTTACTATTTTTAGAATAATTCAAGCTAATGTGTTCTTCCCATTTTGTAATTACATTTGGCTTTTGGTTGGCATCAATGCTTATTGGTTCCAAGTCTGGGGAATTCTTTTTTAAACCAGGATCGTCAGTATCCTCGACTTGTGTAGGTAAAAAATCTGCAATGGTCAGGAGGATTAACCTACCAAACTTGTCAGAAACTGCAATATTTTCATCATCAATGAAACATGCTGCGGTGATTTTGGCTTCAATGGTGCTAGCGTAGATAAAATATAAATGTATTGAGTAGTTTGAGCAATCTGTGGAAGATAATGTAGTTTTATATCAATTAAGCATACCACTCGAAAGTCAACTCATAAGTTATATCTTCAAGCAGATAGATTTTTCTGTCTTCGGCTGCAGTCATCCATAATCCTTTCACAGGATTAAACTACATCAAATAGGTAAAGAAGGTTTTACGGAGTTGTATTTTAAACCATTATACAATATATTTATTTGTTAATCTTACATCAATAGAACGAATGGTGTTTTGATGATGATTTAGGCGGCATTTCTCCCAAGTCTTAGATCTGTTTAAGTGTAATTTTGGCAAATTTTGAGAATGTTTGGGCTTGACACTAATTTAGGTTATTAACATTTTCTATATATTTTACTCTAAAGTATAATTGCTAAGGTTTTTTTTCTACAAACTGTAACTGTTACCCGAAATTAAATAAGAATAATAGATTAGCGGTAGCCCAACCAATTACAGGGCGGGTTGGGTGAAGAAAACAAGGGCATAAGCTAGTCGTTGGTGTTTTATCAGAAACGACATATTCTGGATTTAAATCACTTGATGTTATTGACATCTCTATAAAAAGAAAGTTAGAGAATATGGACAGGGAAGCAATTTAGAAGCGTTTAAATGTGCCTAATTAGGTCATTTTGGTCAAAAGGAAAGAAAGGATTTTGTCAAAGTCTTTGATAGTTATTCCACATCAAAATCAAAGATTAATTTAAAATCCTAGATGCTTCAGTGCTAAAGTAAGCATCAATTTCTCCCATCAGAGTTCAAAACTAAAACGTGTCAATGCCTTAAGAGATCATGATTGTGATACTTTTACGGTAGCTTTAAACCTTGGTAATTTAAATTTTTTACTAGCTATCCTGTTTTGGATAGGTTCAAGTAGCAATGGTTACTAATCTAAAAATTGTTTTATTCAATCTGTGGTGCATATCAATAATCTCACATTTGTGTCTTTATGAACTCATAAGGTATGTTGATTTTAGAAAAGAGCACGAATCAAGCTGGTAAAAAGAAATATAGCAAAGACTAAGAAGCTTAAATAGCCTAAAATTTACTTACTACTTAGTCAAAAAGAAAAATACTATGAAAAAATGGTGTAAAATATGTCGGAACTCATTAGATAAAGTAATTACAGGTTTTTTAATTTAAAATCCATCATATGCTTGGAAGGGCATCAAAATTTTATCAATGCATCAATTTACATGGAGACAATACTTAAGATTACTTTCAATTCATACTAAAACTTAGATTTTAGATATTCAACCACAAATATTAAGGAAGTCACAACGAGTAAAGTTGGTATTAGGCTGCAACTACTAATGTAGCTACACTTAAATACAGAGATTATTGTATAAAAGAATCCGAGTTTATAAGTCACACTGGGTCTTTTTCAAATATTACTTAATGAAAATCTAATGAGAATTGAAATACTTCTTGTAACACTTTTCATTAAGTACGTGGCATGCCAATTTTTGTATGAAATTTTTAGTTCATCACCTGAAAATTCACCACTACTACTTCCTGATGATATAAAACAAAGTAAAAGTTCTTATGGAGGTAAACACTTTCTAACTTGATACAAGAGTGAATAGTTGATTGAAATAAAAATTTTAAAGGAGTCAATCAACATTTACTACCATCAGAGCCTTCGCCTGATGAGTTGGAAAGTTTTGAGAGTAATAAAATTCTAAATCATACCAAACTGGCTGAAGTCTTGCCACACTGGCAAAATTTTTCTTATTACCCATCACCTTTAATTCAACCCGAAGCATGTAACCGCAAAGGTCTCAAAACATCTTTTATATGTGACCCAGGTTGATACATGTAAACTAGTAATTAAACTTGTTAACTCATGAATTTGTAAAAAAAAATCGCTAAGACCACTTGCTGAAGAGATCCCAGACGGATCAAATCGAAGGTTTTGAATTTAAGAGTTTTTAAATGCTATTTTTAAATAAAATCAATCTTGTAGAAGAGTTGTCTTACATGCGTAAAAACAACTTGCATCAATGTGGTGAATATGGGAAGGTTCCTTACAGGTTGTACAAGAATTACAATGTTTAAAATAAATTTTTGACAACAGAAAAAGTATGGTTATAGTCCTGACGGAAAAGTTGCCAGAAGTTAGTTATGACTCTTATAAGTTATAGTTTTCAAGATCCTTTCCTACAAGGGTAGTGACCCCGATGAACTAGCTTCTGAACTAATTGTAAGGTGGGGGTTAGGTCACAAACAGGTAGAATCTATATTAAAGTCTATGAGAATAATAATAATAAGCTTAAGTGTCATGATGGAATTATTCTCCTCTTTTCAAAAAATGAGCGCCATCTAGTGCTAAAATGGAAACGAGGTGGGTTATTAGATCATCTAATTACCAAGTGTGTAGAAAGTTTTAAGGTGTTGAGCCTATGATGAACTATAAAAAGTATTCGGCTTTGCAGAAGGACTTTTTTTTCTTTAAAAGAGATAAAAATTTCTTTCGAGCCCTTGAAAAATGTAACTATTTTATAAATCTAAAATTAATATAAACATGAAACCCACAGGTCTTAATTTAATATTTGAGGTTCTCTGAACATTTATCTATAAAATTTGATCTTAAGCTAGCTGGTATCAGCATTTTTCAGAGGAAAATTTGCCTACTCCTGTGAAGCCTGAAACTGTCGTCATGCTTACTATAGCTATCCTAGTTTTCTTCATCTACTCGGGTCTATTCGCATACTGTTAGTTCGCAGTCAAAATTATATATTTCTAGCTACATAACCACTTTATTAAATTTGAAGTTATGTATATTGAGAGCACAAGAATGGTATTACTGGATTATTTTTAAATAAAGCTATTATATTATTTTATCAATTGACCTGTAGGGCACTAGTCAAAGAGAAATGGATTCTATAAAAGATTCTCGCATCCCCTAATCTGAAAACCCTAAAATTTATTATTACCCATCTCTGGCATAATCTATTTATCCAAATAATCTAAAATAGGATATAAATATTCAGGCCTTGAACTTAATTATTCTTTCCCAACCAATGCTAAAATAAATATAAAACCGTTTAGACTTTTTTATTCTAATCTTGAAAGGAGTTACCAATTTTAATTCTTCTACGCTATCCTAAGTTAGAATTAATTTACCCTTTATTAGCTGAGTAGAAGATTCTTAAACTACCTTAGAAATAATGACTGAAATTTACAATTAGAACTAGGTGATATGTAGCTAAGTTTCATATTATTGCTAATTTATAAAGTCTTTTTTTTACTCAGGGTTATGTAATTTATTGCTTATGCCTACTATAAAAATGGGAGGAGTACACGTAACTCACTATGTTTTAGAATCTATTTTCAATAATAAAAATGAATTAACAAAAAAAGCAGTGGGAAACCTTGGGAATTCGGAAGAATTAATAGTTGATATCTCAGATGATGAAAAGAGCAATGCTTTATTCGATAATTTAATGCTTGAAGAGCCCAATGGTGCTTTAGGGCTAATCGGCAATGATAAAAATTTTACCACCGATCTAAGTTCAAGTGTCATTACTAGTATATGTTTTGTTGATTTGGATGACACTTTAATCCCAACAGAGTGGATAAAAGGAAGGCAAATGGTAATTAGAGAAAGTAATTCCCAAGATAGTCAAATTTTTATGAAAATAAGGAAGGAAATTGATACTCGAACAAGTGATAAACTTGGTGCTACTATTTGTTCTATACTAGAAGCAACAAAGAAAAGAGCTGAAACAGTTGCTATAGTAACTAATGCCAGGAGCGAGAAGTGGATCTCAACTTTTAAGTCAATGTTTCCTGATGTTATATGCTATCTTAATTCAGAAGGAATAGAAATATTCAAATCACAGCCAAAAAAAAAAGAACCAAATGACCAATCGTCTTATGACTATTTTAGATTTTGGGTTGATGCAAAGGTAAAGGAATTCAAGTTCTAAGAAATTTTTGCTTTATTTCCAACCATTTACTTATACAGAAAGAAAGGTTCAGTGCAATATTAGAAAAGCATAGAAATCAATATAGTACCTCAACCGAGAATAAAATTGATCTGATCTCAATAGGAGATAATGATTTTGAAGAATCAGCAACACTGGTTAGTGCAGGATTAGCATTAGTTTCGAATTCAAGTACTATGTGAAACCCAAAGGCAATCATAAAAATTATACCTAAATTTGTACCTTTTTTAATAGGATTTACTCCATGATAAAAGCAATTACATAAGGCTCGCTAAAATTATAAAATGCCGCGCTGGGCTTAATCCTGAAGAGTTCTTAATAGTAAGAAAAGTTAAAATCTTAGCTATTAATTAGGATTGTTTCTGAACCTTTAAACGATTTCGAGTTTCAAAAAAAACTCAATCTTATTAAATCACACCTATATTTAATTTTATATTTTACTTTTGATTTGCGTTTTTACAGCAATTGAATATGATTCATAAGGCTATACTTATGATAAAAGAAGTTAATACACCAGAGTTGACCATTAATTATGGAAATTACGTTACATGTCACATAGAGTAAGTAAAAAAGAGTTATCCCATTTCCTTGTATAATGTGGATTGCTGGAAACTTGTTACTTTTACTGCAGATCAAATTAAATCCCCATAGTCGAAAACATTACTGAAAGTTGGTAATCTTTAAACATAAATGACATATACAGTTGCCCAATCATATTAAGCCATTTTGCTGTGAAATTCGATAAACTATTATTATATCAACCTCTACCTTGTTATGAAAGCTTGAAGGAAGCACAATCTCAAATCTTAATTTATTAAAGTCATTATGTCATAATTTTTCGTCCATAGACTAATTTTTAAAATAAACTTTTTAGCTCCAAAAATCGTTGCTTGATAACATTATGATCTCTTAATTTGTTTTATATCATACAGTGGTCGTGATGTTCACATAAAACTTGAAAATTTCAAGTGCTAAATATATAAAGTATAAAGCCCTTCAGGCTTCTTTGAGTTGCTATTAAGTTATACTAAATCAAAGATCAAGTAGAATTTGGTTTTGTAAATGACTTAGAAAATAGAAAATAAAAAACTGGCAACAGAAAGTAATGTTTACTTGATTTATTTATACCCACCCTTTGATTTTCCTTTACGCCTCCAAGGCTGGTGTCATGTTGAATCTTATTGTTGGGAAAAAAAATTATAAAGATCACTAAAATTAGAATTAACAAAAATTATGATCTACAAAAAATTAAACTCGGTTACAAATAGATTAACACAAAATAGATATTGTAGGCTAAATAGAATCCCAAATTTGCATAGGCTATCTTTTTATATCTGAACAATGACTCAATTGCTGTCCTATAAACATGCTTTAAAAGAAGCACTCAAAATACATCCTCTGAAAGATAGACAAAAACTAAAAAAAGATAAACATTTCCTTGAAACAAGCACAAAAGAGCACCTATCAAAGAATTTTGAGGTAAATTGTGGTTGTCTATAAGTTAGTACTTATAAAATTAGGACTGTCTGTAGCTTTATTTTCAACTAAACTATTCATGAAGGGTTAATGTAAGTTTAATTTTATTAATTGAAGTTATGAACTCTCAAAGTCTGTTTTTTATTTTGAATAAGAATAAAAAAATTTAATATTGACAAATCTAAGATCAATAGAATTGAAAACTTTTGATTTAACATTGAAGAAATCGGTCATAGAGGAATTCGATGAATTTGAAGCATGCTACCAAAAGGAATTAAACTCTTGGATGGACTATCTTTGCGTTCAAAAAGTAAGTATTTCAGGCGTTTTATTTATAACTTTGATTAGAAATAGAAAACCTCAGATTTTATTGAACAGGCAACAAAAAATACCTTACTCAATTTTCTAGTATTTGAGATTCATTCTTAAGTTCGTTATAGTTGAATCTTCAAGCCTTATTCAACAACTTGATTTATTCACTCAGAAAAATGATTTAAATAAAAGTAAAGATGAATTTTATGATGATTATAAAGCTAAATGCGAAAGGAACTATCAAAGAGATTTAATCGAGACTAAAAGAGAAAATGAACTCCATGAAATCGAAAAGAAATGTGACGATTTACATCACAAATGGCTTGGAGTAGTCATCAAAAATCAATTGGATCGTCTTGATACAATCTCGAAGGAATTTAATCATCAAGCAGAAGTCTTAAGGCACTTATTTGTTTATAACACCCAGATAGCACAGAATTCACATAAAGCACTTGATGAAGATTTTAGTAGGAAGACATCTGAAGTAACATTATAAGTTTTGTGCAAATAAAATTAATAAAGCATTTGCTATTTATAAAATTTAATCAAATTTCACACTTTATTTGTTTAGATTGAACTCAGGAGGGAAAAGTTATCTGAAGAGTCTAAAGAAATGGTCCAAATGCAGCTGGAAATTATATCAAAAAAACAAACTGAAAAAAGGTCGTCTGTGGAAGTTAAGACAAAAAGCTTAATACAGCATCTCCAGAATCGTTATGAAACTGATTTAAATAAGATGCAGAAGGAAACGCAAGACACTATACTCGAGCACCATAAATTAATAGAAAATGATCAAAGTTTGACCAGAAAACTTGAAGAATTAAATAGAAAGGTAATATTCAATATTATTTTCAAAAGGATATTTCGAAATAAATTATTTTTAAAAAGATTGAAACTGCAAAATTGTCTATAAATCGCTGGAAAGATCGCTCAAAGTGGCTAAAAAAGGTAATATAATTCTCAATAAGCCTAAGTGAAAATGTTAGTGCCGTGATTTATAAATTTTCGTGATCCATGAGTCAACAATAGTATAATTAAAAACTTCAAGACACTTTGGGATGTGATGAAATTCCTCAATCCCAACCTTTCACATCCTCCAAACAATACACAATATCCAAGAAACTTGCATTTAACAATCAATCCTTAAATTTTAGAGACTCTTTTTTGAATTTCACTATTATTACTTTTTCAAAGCTATTCATTCATACACTCCAGATAGCAATGTTGGATCAATCTTTATAACTTATTAGAAGCTTGTCCATCTGTACATTTTACATTTATATTTAGTTTTATAGTGAGAGAAATAAAAAGCTCGAAACTGAATGTAACATATTAATTAAAGATTATAAAACTATACAAAGCAAAATTAGAGAATCAAGGTTAGTATTCTCTCAACAATCAGTGAGGCATGATAGCTTATGCGAAAATTAGTTAATTTTTTAATACTTAGAAAATCCGAAAAAGTTAAACTTGGGTTCTTAGCTACAAAAACTCATTATATCAAAGAATATCTTAATAATAATAAAGAATTAGCCTTAAAAGTGATAAGGAAGGCAGAACGATGCAAGTACACCTAAAATCCATAAAAACCTAAATATTTTATATATTTATTTGAATAGATGTTTAGGTTGTGAAATATGTACGTTAGATAATCAACAAAATAATATTCATTTTTGTTTCTAACATAATAATAATAAAATACCTATAAATCTTAGAAAATTTCAAACCTCAATGGAACAACTAAGGTTTTATAATTCACCTTTTAAAGCTTCTGAAAAGGGCCAAATATTGAATCAAGAACTATCAGTAAGAGAAAAGGGATATTTATTCATATTTCTTTCAGAATTCAGACTTATTAAAACTATTTTTTGCCTGAGTTTTTTTAACCTTGAAACTATAATTAAGCTTAAAGTTAAGCTGGAATTTCATTAAGGCTCAATTGTGCATAGAAAGCAGAATTTACCACTCTATGCAACAAATAAACATAATAGTCTTGTATTTACAAAAAATTAAGCAAGAGTCTCAGTTTATTTGGCAATTTATCTACACGTTTTATCTTTTAAGCTAAACCTGAAAAAGAGTTTGTCCTTCGAAGCTGATGTTTTTGATCACTTTTTTGATGGATACAACAAAGCACTAATTGAAATGTAATAGCCTAACACTTTGCTATGAACTAGTCATTATACATTGTTTAAATTAATTCTTTTTGTGCAAGACTTAAGCAAAATTAGTTTAAAACATAGAACATAAAAATTATAATTCAAATAAAGCATAAAATTTCAATAAAATCAAACCTAATATTTTTGAGAACTCCATCAGCTATGCACTGAGGAATGCAAAAGACTCGATTAGTAAACAAAACAGCTTACTTGAAAAATACTTAAAGCACTGTGAAAAGGGCTTGGGCATAATAAATCAAGATTTTAAGACAGAAAATCCCTTATTAATTATAAATGAAAGGAATTCTGTTACTCCAGATTTTGAGTTGAAATTCAAAACATTTACAACAGCTAATGTGAGAATTCTTATGGTTTTGATTGTCCTTAAGAAAAGCTCAAATATAATAGCTTAACAATGTGAACTACTATGAATTTATATCTGACACGTCTTTTAGTTGTTATGCCTAGACATTCATTTTATGCTTCAAACGCACACTCACATTTGATACATAAATAAAAAATTGCAGGCTAGTTTTTGTGTTGTGAAATTAGGCTGCATAATAACTTACTCATATTTTCACCAGTTTCCTGGGGTTACAAAGTTTGCTAATCTTTTTATTTCATAACTTTACATTTTAATATTTTATTTTTTAGAAGAATCAAGTTGAAGGTGTCATTCAGATAAGATCTAATTCCAAGGCATTTGCCAATTTGCAATTTCCTAGCTATGAAAAAAAATTATTCAGCTCAAGTCTATTATTTTGAGCACTTTGTGCTTGCTCTTTGGTGATTTAGCAGTTTAATCTTAAAGATTAGCCAAATAAAACGGAATAAGCTTGCGCCTATAACAGCGCTTTGCATATATACCCAATTTCTAATACTGCACTTCCCAAGTTTTTTTTGCCTAGCTCCCAATTAAAAATAAATTCACCGTCGCTATTGTAATTTTTAAAATTAATTTCGGAGTTGTGACTTTATTCTACAATTGTGAATTTGTATGTATAGATGAGTTGCAGTTGCTTTTTGGAGCTTTGGTGAGAGAAAATTTCTCTATATAGTGCTAACTTGACTTTTGCTTTGGTTGTGCTTTCTTTTGCTTAAAATGTTTTTATTATATCTTGAATAAATATGTCAATCTAAACTACACTGATTCCATTATTTATCTATACACTTCATGCTTCGGGTATAAAGTATATGCGTACCAAATTTTTCTTGGGGATTTACATTTACTCTAACAAGTTTTCACAATGATCCTGCAAGTACTACATGCAATTGATACTCGCTCAAACTCCTTTAATAAAAAACATAAGTTGGAGCAACACTAGCCATTTAAGTAGCATTTTACAATTAAAATTATAATTAAGTTAGTTGATTGTTAGCTTATAAAATACGTCTACACGGTTGTTATTTTTATTTCCACTCTTAAGCTCTGTGTTTGTGTCTGTGTAATAAAAAACTCAACTAGCAAATTTGAAACGCAACCTAGATTAGAATTTGGAATTAGGCAGAAGCACACGAAAGGAGCATTTAGTATGAATCCATTTTATGCAGTATTTTATTCTATTATAGAATTGAAATTTCTACATATTTTCAACAATGTTTATTTAGAAAATTCAAAGTTATACAAACTGGTCACTGAAACATACGATTCTGAAAATTTATCATTTTTGCGATTAACTTCTATAAGCTTGAGATTTAAGCCTTACAAGGAACTACATTTTGTCATAAGTTATTATAAATTCAAACTCTCATTTAAACGATTAATTTCATCTTATCTGACTATTAAATATCTAAATCAATTATTAATTATGCCAAATTTACATGAACCTCAAAATTATGTTTTCCAGAATTTAACAGGCATTTTGATCACACCATCACTTTAAACTTATGTTGAAATTGACTTCCTGGAAGTGAGCTGTAAAAAAATTTATATAATAACGTCAATTTGCGTGTTCAACATTAGCTTTTATTTACATATTGGCTATCGCTTTGGAATATTGAAAAGCTTAAATTTAAGATTGAATTTATAAGTTTCAATCGTGCTCACACCCTGCTTATTTGTGCTGAACTAAAAATATTGAATAAACCAACAATGGGTTTATCTACTTCTAATTCGTGAATAGAGTCAAACTTAAAAGAACTATAAGTTTCCTCCCGAAGCCTAATAATGGCCTACTTCTAATTCGTGAATAGAGTCAAACTTAAAAGAACTATAAGTTTCCTACCGAAGCCTCATAATGGTCTTTTATATGATCTATATTCTCTTAGATTGGCCAATACCCATAAAAAATACTTGACTTACCCTTCAATTGGAATCTATTACATTATTGGCTTCTGAATCTGCCATCTCACTCAATCTTTAATAAAGTATTGGCATATTTGTAGATAGTTAATTTTTTTATACCATCTAAGATCTCACTAGTTATTCCTAATACATCCATATTAATTAGCTAGGAAAACCCCGGACTAAATATGGAAGTGTTCGATTGTCCTGTGTGCCTTGACAACATTTACTTTGATAACAAACGTAAAATGTTATACTCGGACCTATGCAACCATCGATTGTAAGCAATATCAGTTCATGCATCCTTGATAAACAAACCAGCTAATTACATAAACAAATCTCATCAGACACCCATCAAATAGCTATGTTTTTAACAAGATTCACCTAAAACATTAATATTTAACCAGAAGAAATCCAGAGACTCATAAATCTTCTAAACAATAAATGCTATTACTTAAATATGCCTTTTTAAAAAATTATACACCTCTGGATAAAATAATCAAGTTATTCATATATTAAACTCGATTATATGTTATATCTCCTTATTTTACACAGATGTGACCGATGCGTGGAAAAGCACTGTAAGTGAAAATAAAACTATCCCTTCACTTTATAATTACTCTTCTTTATTATCTTTTATGTTGAATATGATGTTGTTCCTTCATTATTATAACGCAAATTTATATCGGAATAATTCAAACTGATATGACACATTGAAAACTTTGTTAAAACAGATACTTTTATACATTCCTAAAAATTTTGAAACAAAGCTTTCCAGAGTTTAATGCATTTAGATTCACTTAAATGTGAAATGTTTGACAAATGGCGAAATAAATTCAAAATAAATGGATAAAACCCGTACCTATTTTATTTTATTAATTAAAAACTAAGATTATTCAATTTAAACTTGTTTACTAATGCACTCAAAAATATAGTAGGTCAACTTGGTCGAGGTCAATGCCCGCAATGTAGGATAACACTTACAAAATCGAACTTTGTTGAACGAGAACCAGAACAAGACCTTTATTCTTCAGAAAAGGAAGTTAGAAAACGCATTTGCGCCATGTAAGGATAGTAATATATATTAACTAAAATAATTTACCACCCAATCTGGGCTAGACTTTCAACCAGTAAATTTTGAGTATGGTTTTAGTTTAAAAATTAGAACCCTACAACTAAACGATCTGAAAATAATAGTATTCCTCCCTTATTAATAATTTAGCTACAACGACTCTCGGGAAATTTTTCCAGCCACACCTGAATATAATGACTACCTTGAAAAGCGGGAAGATATGAGTAAGACTATTTATTATACAGTTTTGCAACTAAAAACTCTTGTTCAATTGACACTCACCTTGCAATACAACATAAATACTATCTTATCACAGTAAACCTATCTTATGTACAGTTTACGAACTAACTTTCGGAGAAGATGAGCAGAAAAAAAGGAATATCGAAATGGAAATAAAAAGCTATGAAAAGCAGAATACTAAAAGAATCTCAGAAAATGCAGACTATCGTGTTAGTTTATATAAGATCACTACCCAGTTTCATTGATTATAATGAATTCAAATAAATATAAACATAAAATAATACATACTATTTTTTAAAAATAAGGACATATTTTAATTTTTATAAAATGCATCAGGTTTTATGAATGCATTTAACTCATACCATAAAAAAATTTTTTACATAAATTGTCTCTTTTTATAACCAGACTCAAGTTGAAAAGCACAAGATCAGAGAAATTGTAAACAAAGAAGGAAATTTTTATGAAATTGTTAAAAACAATTTGTTTATACGAGCCAATGATTCGTCAGGCCAACTCATCCACGTAAGTATTGACCTCATTCTAAAGCACTTAATTATGTTTTATGCCTTTTTTTCTCAAGCACTAGCCTATTACTTAGGTCCTAATTCTTAGAATTAAGGGAAAAACATGAAATAATTTGATTTAAAAATTCCTCATTTTTATTTTGTTCTACTTCAGCCTCTACAAAGACAATTTGCCTCTCTCTTCAAAGATGAAACCAACTATGAAACACTTGTTTCATCCGAGGGTTTATCAAAGGTTAATTTAAGTCAATATACCAATCTCGAAATAGGAATTTTAAAAAACTTTTACTCCAATTACCTGATTTTCTAGTTTTTAACATATTCATAACAGCGCAAATGATTCTTTTTATATCCTCAAGCTAAATAGTTGTAAATATACAAATTTGCTTTTCTGTCTACAGCCCTTGAATTCTATGATTAAAACCGAAAATGACATACCAATTAAACGGCTTAAAACCAGGTGAAAACTTAAATTATACACATTAATTAAAAAAAATAAACACTCCAATTGCATTAGACAATCTTGAGTCATAATTAATAGATTTCCTATATATGTTAGCTATAGTAAAATCCATCAATTATTTACTAGTTATAATGATAGAAAAATAAATGAAAATGAAGTTCATTTCTAATTAGGGAAGAAAACTTAATGGCAGAAAGAGCTGGAGGGTATCAAATAAGTGAGTTTATTGACCTAATAGTAATCCTTTTTATTCTGCTTCATAATGGCACAATAATTTCAGAATTGATCAGTGTGCTAGAATTATTCATAATAAAAACTTAACGAATTTGTTACAAATTATTTGAGAGATTCTTCATATTGATCACGCACTTATACTTCTCTTTAATTTTAGAACTGGTATCGGATAGAAACAAGGCTGAACTTTTACTTTGTATGTTTATTAAAGTGGAATAAAATACACAGCCAGACCTAAAAATGTGAACGCAAAACTTATACACTTCTTCAACTTGTATGGAGCTGGAGAACAAAAATTATTATTATAGTTCTATTGGCCTCTTTTAGATAATTTTAAATTTTTCTAATAGAAATATTTAATGTTTATTTATTAGTCTTTCAAACTTAGATGTACATCTAAAAAATCCTAATAACATCCATTACACAATTCAATGCAGGTTATTCGTAAAATTTATTTTATTCTAACAGAAAAACACTTTCAATGAAAAATATATTATATTGCTTACTGGGCAGCTACAGGCCACTCAATTCAGATAATGTGTTCTGGATCATTATTAATTATTTATTATAGGTATTATACCTGTCGGATTTTATGTCGATTGAAAACTAATTTTGATAAATACCCTTTTGCAATCATTTTGCAACTAAAAATAAAATAATTATTAGTTTTGAGCTCAATTATGTAGTAAAATTTCAAGGCAAAATTTTTTGTTATTCTGGGTTTATGAGATATTATCGAATGTAGCAGAAGATATATATTTTGAGATTATATATCATAAGAGACATGAATTATTTGATCTATTTATATAAAATAAAGCTTATTGGTTCTATTAAAAATACATTGCTTATTATTTTCGAAAATGCTCAAGTTAGCGTATCCAATCATTGATTTCTCTTTCATGATTTTGGTTTTTCAAATCTGCCTTAGCTTGCGCCTTCTCTGTTGCTTTCATTGACTCGAGCTTTTCAGCTAGTTCCAATTTCACACCACCTCTCTGCATATGTTCTTTTGCTCTTTTTTCAGCTGCTTCTGCAGTTTTCTGTAATTCAACCCATATAAGGTGTAAATGGTATATTCATACTTATTGCTGATTTTAAGAAAAATAGTTGAAATATCAATGAATGTGTATAGCGAGCAGTAAAGATAAATTAATAAATTGATTAATTTTAAGCTTTTTTTCTATATATGATATTTGATTTTGAACTCTGGGTGGAGTGTCATATAAATGCAAGCATCTGAGAATATAATCATTTGGATTTTGATTTTTCAACAATTCCAACTGCTACTGTTTAATTAAATGGTTTGGAAAGATATTGTGTTGACAATTGGAAATGTAGCTCATCCATTGAAGGATTTTTAAAATTTGAAAATTCTTGTGATTGAATAAGTAATATATATTAGTTTCGAGTAAATTAGATAGGTATTATTATATATATCGTCTATCAAACTAAGAATTTTATTATAGAAAAGTAAAAAGCATAATCCAAACTTGTTTGAATATAGATTTTTTAGTTTTGATTTTATTCGGTCATTTTGACTATATAATTAGTACAATTGTTGATATATATATATATATATAGATATATTTAAATTTATACATTCACCGAGTGTCCTTAATATAGTACTAGCTAGATATAACATAAATTCAGTGAATCTCACTTACCGCTCTTCTCTCTTCTGCAGACGGTGAAGAAACATTGTTATCAGGGAAATGCTTTTGTGTATCGTTGTTATCGTTATTTGACTACAATAATAAATAGCAAAGAAGTGAGAAGGAATTTTTATAGTAAAAATTGGCGCACGCTTATGAATTTGATAATGTGTAGCTTACAAATAGGTTTAAAGTGAGAAAAGTGTTTGAAATGGAAACTTTGTCATTCGTACCTCTGGGTTGCTTTTCCTTGTGTTCTTATTTATCTTGTGAGTCGGCAAAGTTTTTGTACTCTTACTTGAGGTACAAATGTTGCCCATTTTTAAGGCTCAAGTAATTAATAAACAGGGTTTAAACTGACAAATCGTTACATATAGAAATATAGGTCTTAAGTATTAACATGCAGTACGATTTCACAGCCTTTGTTTATAAAGCTTTAGTCAATGGAGTGTTTATGATTAAAGTATGTTTACTGAATTTGTCTAGTGACTTTTATAAACCAAGCTTTCATGGTACATCCTGGAATACTGGGAGATGTAACTGAGAAAAATATCAGTAAGTTTAAATCTCCAAAAGTATATTGCACTTTTTTATAATTTTACGAATAATGTTATTGATCCTCACGTTCGATTAACTGATTTTAGAGGTAACACTTGAGATATAAACTTCTGATTATTAAAACTATTAATAAATCCTCTCAATCTGGGCTATTGAAACCTCATGTACCGATTTTATAAGATCTTCGTATTTATAATTTGTTCTCGAATAATAAATTCAATAAAATCATAGCCATTTCAGCTTTAATACCAAGGAACAATCATAATTTCAATGTATAGGTAAGATCAAGAGCTGTTTTAATTTGGGATTTAGAATTTTCAAAATCTGGAGCCTAATTTTGATTTAAGATATCTCGAACAAAATATTTTGATTTCTTTAATGCTTTAACTATATTAAACATAAATTTTCTAAAACACCGACACTTTAATAGACCTCAAATCTTAAGTTTTTAATATAAAGTTCATAAATTTCATCATAAGCTTAAATGGATAGACTTATAGAATAGTTTTAATCCAAAAATAAATCAAGTGATAGCTAATTGTTTTTGTGAAGTTTGATAATGTGGATTTAAATTTTGTTTAAATTATAAATTTTTGTGTTTAGCAACATAAACAAATTCGAATAAAAACTTGTTTATATGCACAATTAATTGGGAAAATTGTGCATTTCTGTTATCAAAGTTGTTTATTTTTGTAGCAAATGTGTCTAATTTTGTTATTCTTGAGGGCATACTTATTCCTGTTGCTTGTTGCAATTAACTTCCTCCGAAAATAAAAACAAGATTCTGTTTTAAGTGAATCCTTCATAGATCCTTAAATTCTTGGAGAACTTCTGATCAAGTTAATACGATGATCACAGAAATAAAATATAATCAAAGCTAAGCATAACAAATAATCAGAACTAAACATAAGATATAATCAGTCAGGGCTTGACATAATATATAATCAGAGCTAAAAATAACATATAATCGGAACTAAGAATAATAAATAAAAAGCTCCAATATTTATTTAATAGATAATTCATTTGTTTGCTTTGTAATATTTCTCCTGGGATGCTGTTTACTTGCTAATCTTTACACGGAAGTGGGATTTAAAATGAGTATAAAAAGATCATAAATAAATATTTCTATATTATGCTTGGGTTATGTTTATTAGTTTGAATTGTAGTAACGCTTTTATATAGGTTTAAGTTGTAGGCTAATAAAAGCTCTGTTTTTTTCTGTGATGTGTAAAACGCAATTGAAACAAGCCTCTTAAATTAAATGTTATGTTACACAACCTCAATTCAATATATCTACAACTTTTGTCACAAACATTTAACATTTTGGAAAAATTTCACCATGTGATTTTAGTGCTCCCAGTTCTCATAAGTTTGCTACTCAGGTTGAAACTCATTATACTTGATAGGAATGACTATGTCTTATTAATTTGAATTTATTGATTCATATCCAATTATAAGTTATCTAAGATTTACCTCAAAATACTTTGCTGAGACTTGGCAATTCCATTTTAAGGCTAAATTCTTTATTGAATCATAGCTATGTTCAGGTAGATAGAGCCTAAATTTCATTATGAGAGTATATATTTATATATATTATGCTGCTACTAATAAATCTTTCATACAAATAATAGCCAGCTTCGGCCTACTACATTTAGTTTTTAGAATTTTTAGCACCTGTAGGGTATCTTGAGTTGAAAAAAACATACGAATTAATTAAATCATATAATTTCCTAAATCATCTCTTCACACTAAAATATTCTTAATAATTTGAATTGCAATGTTAAAATAAGTGTTATGGTTTTTGCTATAAATTTAGATATGTATACTAAAATTGAATTTATGTATACGTAAAACTGTAAGTACACACAACTTAAAGTTGACAAATTGAATAACCTTTCTCATGATCAATCATCAAAATTCATAAACTTTCAAAATCTTCGAAATTTCCAATCCTAGTATAGTGTACGTAACATAACAAGTTAGAAAGCTCCAAAAGCTCTTTCACTTTGGTTAAATTATGTAAATCTCACCTATTACAGCAATTTCTATATATATTTTTGTTGTTTAAAAGAGTAGTGAAAATTAGTTATAGAGTATATTAACCATCACCCCCCCCTATTTCAATTGTTTTGGAAAATAGACACCTATAAAAATAAGTATAAGAAATTCTAACATCAATATACATCATTTTTAAAATTAAATACACCTTCCACTTCTTAACTTACAACGAATTGCCACATAAACCAATTTTCATAAGCTTCTTTTATGACGTTTACACAAGTTTCATTATAATTCTGTATTCTTACCAATTGCACTTTTCCATCAAATTATTTTTTTCAACTTCTTAATAGGATCCAATCTTGTATATATTTCATGTATGCAGACCTGAAATAAAATGAACACAAGACGCTGGACAAATGACCGACCAGGTTTGAATGATGATGAAATCGATGAAATTAGAGAGGCATTCAACCTTTTCGACTCTGATGGGAGCGGTAGCATTGACCCTAGAGAATTGAAGGCAGCAATGTTGTCACTAGGCTTTGACACTAAAAATCCAACCATTTATAAGATGATTGCAGAACTGGAGATGAAATCGGCTGGAGGAATGATCGACTTTGAAGGATTCTTAGATGCTATATCCTCTAAGTTGGTAAGCAAATCCTCATTAGTCTACCCCGCACAACTTCTTACAATTTGCCAACTATTCACCTATATATATTTATATAGATAATTATTACAATTTCTCTACATAATTCTTCCTATACTCTCACATGTAATTAAATGTGATTAGATCTTTCTTACTAAATAACTCTTTATTAAATCTAATTCTACACCAGTTTAACCTAAATATAAACAGCAGGATCCTAATTATATATACACATCAAATACTTAAATATATATATGTATATGTACTAGCACAAATTATTAATTTTGGTTCTCACTTCTTCCAAAAGCACAGTAAAAATTTACTAAGGACTTTTGCACCCCGCACACACGTATCACATATAAAAATAAAATCACACATAATAGATTACTTAATTAACTTATCCCTTTTATGTATATTAACAGGGTGACCGTGAAAGTAGAGAAGGTATAAGGAAAGTTTTCAATTTATTTGATGATGACAAGACGGGTACGATTACTCTAAAAAATCTAAAACGTGTATCACGTGAATTGGGTGAAAAAATGTCTGAGGAGGAGTTATTAGAGATGATTGAAAGGGCTGACTCAAATGCTGATGGTGAAATATCATTTGAAGATTTTTATTCTATCATGACAAAGAAAGTTTAAATCTTAAACATAACATTCAATATCCAATCAATGAATATTCTCGATAAGATATGACGCATTAATTTTCCTCGGTACACAGATTACACTTACAATATATACGAAGGACACACATAAACACCCCAACACTATAAAGATTGCCATCTCAATTTTTGTATATAACCTTAGAAAATTATGTCACCTCAATCTAAGACACATATACACACACTTATGGTTTATCATTTATATATGATTCACTCACTTAAAAAAAAATTTCTCAAAAGCATTGACTAATTGAGGTGTATATTTTATAAAATATATATATATACACAAACACACAGAAATTCGGATTTTTCATTTATCTACTTTTTCACAAAAACATGTAAATAACATATTACTAAAT
>JADHZB010000733.1:0-31524 GCA_015657535.1 Nephromyces sp. MM_2019
TATATATATATATCGCTTAGCTATTTAAGTGCCTACTTAACAGCTACTATATGGCCAGCTATCATTTATATAAATGAACCCATATTTACACACATTTTTATATCCAATTTTATAAGCTATACATATTTACAGACCAATTCACTTTAATCAACTAAACGTATCTACATTACCTATATATTCATCCTACCTCTTTACAAATACGCATTATCCTCATATATTTTACACACACACACAATAATCCTTTTTTTTATCCACATACGCACACTCTTTCCCTCATATTTCACACACTAACACTCTACCCTTATATCACACACAAACTTTATCCAGGACATGATACACATTCACACTCTATCTCTCTTAGTATACACACATACTCAAACCCAAGCACTAATACTTATATACAAACACGCTCCACTCATAACATTATAAATAAGCACACAATCCCACACAATATATATATATATATATATGCTCCCACATATTATATATATATTCACACACACATATTATATCCCGAATTTTGTATATATATACACTCGATCCCATCCCTTAATACACACCTACAAATTCTACCCCTCCCCCACCCCTTCACACCTCACTCCTCCTCTTCCCCTAGCAACTAGTCATCGTTCATAGTTATCCATGAGGTACCTAAACGACTGTAATTACAACGATATTACAGACATCCGCCTATCTTCCCCCCAATGGGAAATTACCTCAATAAACCAATCACTGAAAAACATTCAATAGATGGAGAACAAGGCCTCTACCCATATCGTTGGGCTGCCTCTGAAATGCAGGGGTGGAGAATGAATATGGAGGACTCATATTTTCTTGATTTTGAAACATTTAAAAACAATGGTTTCTATGCTATGGGAATATTTGATGGACATGGAGGTTGCCATGTTGCACGGTGTGTGTGTGTGTGAAAGGGATTTGGGAGGGGGACGTGGATCAAGTTGTGAATAGTAATGTATGTTGAATTAGGGTGAAATATCCTTGAAGGTTATGTTTTGTATTATGTACAGTAAATCTTTGGGAAGCTTTTATCTATGTATGTAGTGTGGCATTTACTATATATACTGTGTGTGTATATTAGGACATTTTTTTGATTAGTTTCGTATTGAAAAGGATATCTGATTAATTTTAACTATAGTCCATTTCATTCACACACATTCCTATACATATAACTTATATTCTCAAGACTATTAAACAATTATGAACAGATATATATAACAAAATTATGACCACATTGTGTATTGAAACTACTATACACACCTCCAACCACTATATATCGAAATAACCCTCACATCAAAGATAATAAATTTATATCATCTCTTAATGACCATATATATATACAGTAACACAATGTATCACGAACCTATCTCATACCTAAGACACTACATATATATATATATAATACAGAAGTGGTATATACAAATTAAAGATAATTCATACAACATGTATAAAAAGATACTTGTATATATTTAATGTATATGTGTTATGTGTGTAAGTAGGTATGCTGCAAGCCATATAAGCGAATTTTTATTGAATTTTATCAACATCCATAATGGTGATTTAAGTAAGGCTTTAAAATCATCCTATCTGGGCTTAGATACAGCTCTCAGCCTTCCTGATACACAAGATGAATTATCACAGTTATCCCTTATAAAGAGAGATTCTAATTGTAATGTTAGCCCCAATTTCAAACAAGCAGCAAATAACAATTCAACCACACATTGTACAGAAACTAGTACAAAATCGGATGAAGAGATTCAACAAGATGATTTTCAAAATGAAGGTAGCTTTTCATATGCACATAAATTTATATATATGTACACACTCATTTACATATATGATCACAACTTTTGAGCTATACACCCGTATGATTTTACGATTAACTTATAAATACTTTAACATACGAAAGTTCAAACACATTCACACCAACCTTAATGCTTAAACCACACACTCATATATATATATCGATTAAAAATCACATCCTATATGAGTTTGATATATAAACCATTCATTCCAAGAATATACAAATTCTAAGCTACAAACATCATAATCATATGTATTACCTACCCCCTCCACCTCACCACCAATACTACCTTACCCATCTACACACTCACACTCCTTATACCTCTTAACCCATCTACACACTTATACCCATCCCAACACAATCTAAAATTAGATTTCATAATAGAAAGTGATTCAATAGCATCTGAGAAGAATTCAACAACACATATAGAGATGGATCAGGGTGTACATACAGCTTGTATACATTCTTCACAAACTATAAATATAACTCAAGAAACAAGCACACATATTGAGAATAAGGAAAATGAATCACCAAAGAATTTAAAATCTTTTTTTAAGAAGAAAAAGAATAATAATTCAAATCATATTTTTGACAAATCACACAAGAAGAATACTGCTATAGATGAATTTAAACCTTCTACATCAATGAATGATGAATTCAGAGGACTTAATGAATCGAAAACTTGGTTATCTAGCTACAATAATTTCATATTTGATACATTTAGACGTTATTTTTCAAGGCGGGTACCTCGTTTTTCACAATCTGTAACACCTTCACTTGCTATGAATGCTGGGTGTACAGCTGTTACATGTTTAATTACAGAGTATAATTATATTGTAGCTAATGCGGGTGACTCTAGGTGTGTATTATGTCGTGGTACAAAGGCATTGGACCTATCAAAAGATCATAAACCAGACCTCGATAGTGAAAGAAGTCGTATAATTTATGCGGGTGGTTTCTTAGAAGCTGGGAGAGTAAATGGAAACCTAAACTTGAGTAGAGCATTGGGTGATTTAACATATAAACAAAACCCAATCCTTCCGCAAGATAAACAAATCATTAGTGCATCACCTGAACTCACACTCATCTCTAAATCTGAAGAAGATGAATTCATTATACTGGGATGTGATGGTATATGGGAAACACTCAGCTCACAAGAAATTATTGATTTTGTATTGAACAGGATCAAGGTATCCTTTTTTATATAATTATATATTATTTTATCTAACCACACATATACATTTATTTCTTGGTCTAGAAAGTATATGCAGTGTATGTGTAGTGAGTTTATGGAGTGTGTATGTAGTGTGAGTATTTGAGTGTACGTGGATATGTGTTTAGTGTTAGTTTGTGTCTAAGTGCTTGAGAGTGCTTGTGAGTGTTTGTAAGCATTTGAGAGAGTGTGACTGAGAGTCAATGTGAACGAGAGATATGTTGATTATATAAATACTATTGTTGTTTATATACAAAATTTATCTATTTTTTAAAATTTACATTATAATCCATCTATATTTAATAAGAAAGTATGCGTACGAGAAGGAGAAAGATAGATACTGATATGCAAACATCATTAATCTATATAGACATATATAACCAATATTTCTTTACAATTAAAATATAATATACATTTATTAATTTCATACGTATATATAACACACACACTATTTATATTTATATTACAGACGACAACAAATTTGTCAGCAATTTTAGATAAATTATTTGAAAGCCTAATATCCCCTGACCCAGAAATTTCTGAATTTGGCTGTGATAATATGACGGCGATTATTATTGATTTAAAGAAATGCAGAGAAACATGAAATTAGCATATAAATAAATTTTTAAAAATACATTTTTTAAGAATTAACAATCTATTATTTACATCTTTCAAGTGTTAAGAGAGCTACACACTTTCACTATGAAACATCTTATACTTAGCTTTTTAAATTTCTTTATGTATAAATACAGATATTTCTGAATACAGTTTAAATGTTTAGTGTGTGTAGATAAGAATGTAGCTTTTTCAATTTTATTAGAGCTTTTTTTTTTCTCTCTTTTTTTTAAATTTTTTTCAGGGATCCAGATGTTTCACACAAGATTTATATGAACCTGAATTTTGTTGTAATTAATAATATAGATATAATAATATTCATACAAACATATGTAAGCCCCCCCCCTACACACAAACTTGTCTATAAAGTAGCTTATATATGTGATGTACACACTCTAAACCACTTTGTACACACCTTATTATAGATTATACATAAAATATGTATTCATCCACAATTATACAAAAAAATAAATTTTTTAAAAACATCCATTCAATATATCATTATATTTACTTTGAATAAAACGAATATTAATAATTATCACATTAATAATAATAGAGTATTTTAAATTAACAATCAATGTATATATATATATATATATATACTAAACTATCTATAAATTTGAAATATATAGTCTTACACACATCATATATAATTATAGATATCACACTATATTTCTTGAACTGTTAATTCAATATTTATTCATACATTGTAATTAGTACATAAAACAGATTACACACTTTTACACACATTATTCTTATTTATCCATAAGTGCAATGAAACATATATAAACCATAACACTTAGATATCAACAAACGCTCAAAAATTCTACTTATCACATTACATAAACATTTATTTCACTCATTTACTACGTATATAATATATTATTTAGCTATTTTACTCTATATAATATATATTTATATCTATGTACCGTGTGTTAGTAAATATATTATCTGCATTTACATATGTTTGATGTATGTACATATATTTAATGTGCGTAGATAATTTAAAATATACATGTCAATTATAGGTTTTACTGATATATTAATTTCAATTCTAACATATATGTTACACATTGTATTTAATATTACATTAAGCAGAAATTCCCACACATAAATTTTAGTACAAATAAATTTTTACCTAGATTAAATTTAAAGATACACAAGCTTTTACATACACAAGTTTTTACACAGATCAAAATATATTCAAAATTTTATATGTTAAATCATATACACATACACAGAGTTTACATTTACAAACACTCATCAAACTAATTTTATTTAAAGTGTGTTGGTTATATTTTATTTAAGCAATATTTTGAAGTATGTGTGAGTAGGTGTGTAATGTGTAACATGCTTAAATAAAACATTTGGTTATATTATTTTTTAATGAATGATATGAGCAATTAAAATGTGTTATGTACACATATGTGCTTGTGTGTTCGTATGTCTGTGTAATATATTTTAATAAAGTGCATGTTTATATGTGTACATGTGTGTATGTCTGCGTAATGTATAAAATTAAATTCATATTGAAAAATTATTATATTGATGAATAATTATATATATCAAATTTTGTATTATGTTTTTGATAAATTTCAAAGTAGAGTTGTGTAGAGATTTTTGAGATATTCTATTTATGTGTGTCATTCGGTGTGTGAATGAGTTCACTATAAATATATAATATACTCGGAAAAATTCAAATATCCTTCAAGTTATAGACAAAAAATACACACTTGAAAATGTAAATCAAACATTTTATGTAAATCATAGCCTATGTGTAGTTTTATTTACCGTTTTAAATGACATGTTCATTTGTATACCCACACCCTGCCTTGAACATTTATAAAGTAAGACCCAAAAGAAATTACTATCTACTCAGTATAATCATCAGGCTATATAGAAAAAAGTTGAACACGCGTAAAAAGTTTTAATATCTTATCAAAATAACTAAAAACCTTGTAAATTTACACAAAATTAAAGCAAAAGTCAACAGACCTTGAAAATATATACTGAGTCATAACGCACACATATATACTCACCAGACGCTGGAAATGTGTACTAAATGATAGTATAAATACACACTCAATCCTTAAGGAACACGCGCTATGTTACGACATCCGTACATAGACACACTTAGATAGATACCTATGAAACATTAGCCCGCACACACTATATTACGCCTGTCATGCACACACATGTACACAACTTTGAAATGTGTATGCAAAGTCTCACAGCACACATACTCACACCACAAATCTTAAAAATATATAGAAAAATGTACCGCACACATATTCACAAGCACCTTGAAGATACACATAAAAAAGAACATATACTCAAAATATACACAAACTTTGAAAACATACATGGAATATAAGCAAAACGAGCACACAAACAAGGCTGTTTAGAAAACGAATTACACCTTGAGCATTTCAGATACTTCCTTAAAATCAGTAGACTAGGGCCTAAGATTTTTTATTTTGGTTATTAACACATTTTCAACACAAATAAATTAACAAGACTAATTTTAGTGCTATAACACACAATTTTAAATAACACACCAACCTATGTTGATTAAAAATAGCACCTTTAGACACCCTTCCACCCAATTTTCACACCTTTAATTAGTTGATTAAAACACAACACTAAAGCTATATTATACACAGGTTAAATTGAAATAATTCAATCTCAAATCCGAATCCACACATTTCCACATATATAATCACACAAAAACACTTGTAGTTCAAATTCATCTTACATGAACATAATCTAGCTCTAATCACATTTATAGATACAAGTTTCTCACACACAAATGTCCGCTATATATACAAATGTATATTCGTTATAAGCACTCACATTCTTAACATTACATACACACCTATCACCACACACGATTACCCCATCTGCTTTAGATAAATAATTCTAGTACACACAATCAATCCTAGAGCTAACACACACATCTATCTCTACATACATAATTATTGCTTTTGCACCGTTGTACACTTATACTCCTAATGTACAAACAGTCTAAAACATACATCAAAGTATACACACAAACACACATACAAAACGTTCTTATATATATTTATATACATACACACACACATTAATAAAATCATACACATACTCGAGAATATAAACTAGCAAACTTAGTGTCACTTATTAGTGTCCTAAAGTATTATTACATTTATCATGAACACGTTTTCTGCACCTCTTGCTTATTAAATTTTTCTGACATCTCATCCAAGGTTTACATACACTACTTTTTGTGTATAAAAGATATAATAACCAAGCCCTCACATTTTGATTAAAATTTTTTGACTCTACTATAAAAAGATTTACATTATCTCGGATTTATTTATCCTGTATATAGCTACACAAAGCAATCCAAAACATATATATATATATATGTCATCTGTCACAGAAATAGCTGCGCATACCCAGTTGCCTCTAATTATACTCTAATCCTCAACGACATTTCATATACATCAACCGTTCACAACAATACAAACAGATAATATCCTGCTCATAAAACATCTAATTATCATATAATGATGTTTTCCTAATATCCAATATTGATCTAAGATGCTAATTTTTTCCAACATAGTTACATTTAGTACTTTACTGTAGACTACCTCTAACTCAGCAAATACAAGTTGTTGCGTTTCCTGTTTTAGTACTTCTATCACCCTTAACTAAATGTCAAGATCAACTAATAAAATGAATTGGGCTCAATCCCTCGATAGCGACTTTGATCTAATTGGGAGTAGTTTAAGCACTAAGAAGGCAAACTCTAAGGGTGGAGTTGGGAATAATGAGGGTATTCAATACATCTCCGACAACATCTCCGTTTCTTCTTTTAGAGGAGTACCTGACGTAGAAAGACGACAATACAACTTTAAAACAAGCAACATGTCCTATATGAGGGATTCAACTCCCCCAAAATTTTCTATCAACAAAGCCCCCAGCTATCAATCTAGATCATCACACCTACCACAAAATATACATCAGGAGTCTGTAAACAACTATTCAATAACTCAAAACAATCTACGAACTAGTGAATATAGTTATAATTCTTATTTTGGTGGAAACTCTGCACATAAACAAATACACACCTCAATTCAAGATGATGACTTTGATAAGACAAGCAAGAACAGTCTGACAAGATTCCTAGGTTTTAACAGGCCAGCTTTTGAGAGTCCAATCGAAACAGGTAACTTGAAGAGCACAAATCTTTCCAGGGCTACCCTTGACAACCACGATTCTCGGATGGGAACATTCCCCAGAACTAAGGAATCACCTTATGATGATACTATAAGCACTCAAGGAAGATTAGCAAACCCTAAACAAGACATACCCTTGATGCTCAAAAGCGTAAGAGCACACACAAGCCCAAGGAGAGTGCCTTATAGTATGAATGATTCGATTGAATCTCGCAGCTTTATAGAGCGATACCAGAGGGATAATAAATTCGATTATAAAGCAGACAGCTATGGCGATATTTCATCAATAAGAAGAGCCCCAAAGGACTATAGAAGTTCTATTCATTCGGTTTCGAATTTCAAAGATAATAACTTATCTCATCAAGAAAATCTCCGCGTCTTTAAGGGCTCTGATATACTTAGTGAACTCGGTAACAATAATATTGGGCGATGTCTACCAGACACTTCTTATACGAAGAGAAAACCAAACATGGGAGAGAATAATTTCTCTTCAAGATTCGACAACTTTCATGCCAAAGTACTCCTAAGATACACTTTTAGCTTTGAATTCATCTTTACTAATTCCTGCTTTTAAGTCATATCCCTGAGATTACTTAATTATGGACACTCTCATCTTATTAAGATTGATACTTCTTTCCTATATTGATAAATTTATTATAGTCCTATATTAACTACATTAATCTAGTTTGATGTTTGATTTCTGTGTTATTGTTTTAATGATAGACAAAAGAAGAGTTACTTAAGAGAATAGAGATTATGCAGAACCATATAACTCAGCTGAAAAAGCAGCTAGATGATGCAAATAGAGAAATAAAATCAAAAGATTTAAATATTCTACAGCTAGAAAAACAGCTTAACACTAACTCAGAAATTAGGCAAAGTTATAGGAACTCCTACACTAGGGAAACACCAGAACATAACGTATACTTAGAACCATACACATCAAATAAGCATTACACAACAACTTTGATTAACAAGGAACTATCATACAAACCTCCTAAGAAGCAACCTGATGATATAATAAATAATATAGAAGTTGCTAACCCCAATCTTACACGCCTGAAAACCATACTTGAAAGCGCACGCAAACGAGAAAAATTGTTCGATGATATTTACAAAAAAGATACACAAAACACACTGTCGATAACGGACGATGACCCTGATAACAAGAAAAGGGTTGCTTTCAAAGTAAGATGAAGTCACATTAATATATTTTTTGTTAAACTTTTTTTAAAACCATATGGATTTCAGGAAGACCAACAAATACAAAAATCTACAGCCATGGCTGAGCAAGGAAGTTCTCCTACAACATGTAAGAAACCTTGCTACTATCCTAGAACACAAATTTAACTGTACATTAATTTTTCTCAGCCAATCCTAATACTCCTTCCGGCCACCCATGGATAAGCAACAGAAACATTATTCCAATAGAGAAGTTTAATGATGATGAAGATCCTTATGTAGACTTTGCCGGGAATACTACTAACCCTCTTTATTCTTTTCATGAAAATGTCCAAGCATTACCTTTTCCAATAGGTAGTGATGAAATTAGTAAATCTAACCAATCTAAAACGAATCGCAACTTTAAGCCTCCAGACGTTAATATTCATGATATGTTCACTATGAAACCAAAGCATGAAACTGAAGGAACTTACCCAGTTTTCCCTACAGAGCACGTGAATGATGCTGATAGTAATACCTTGAAATCAAAAAGTAAGTAGACAGCAATTAAGGGATGATATCTTAAATGAAAATTTTCTATTTTTAGGAGGGTATAACATTATTTGATTTTTTCTAAAATAATCATAGCATAGCAGTAAACTCTTTTATTTAAGGAAACTAAGATACTAAGAGATAGATTTATTATTTTTATCTAAGTACCAAAACAAATGCAATACAATTTTAAATTTTTACAGCCCAAAAGAGCAAAACCCCTGATAATAAAAGTCTGTTGGATAACCAACCATTTTCTGATTTACCGAATAAGAACACACCTTATGATAAGTCGGACAACCCTTTCAATACATCAACTATTGATGATGACCCATTTTCAAAAGAACATTCATCTCCTCCACAATTCCCCTCTGAACGAACACCACATGGCAAGAATATTCACAATCAAAATAAACACGAGAAATATGATGATTCACTTATGGCTTCTGAATCTGGAGTCACATTACATGATAATTTCAATTCGAGCCAAAGTAATCCCATGAAAACTGATACGGTAAGTTTAAAACCAGGAGATGATAATCAACATGAAGACTCATGTGGCAGCAAAAGCACAGAAAGCACAACAATAAATGTATTTGCTGAGAGCAACAATGAAGAGACCATTGCTGAAGAGAGTCCCAAATCTAACCTAGAAGAAAATCCTGATATGTCTTTAATTTTTTCTAAGAAATCTCTACTTAATAAACCGAATTCCACCACTGAATTTAACCAGGATGTACTCGATGTCAAATTTTTTGAAGTATCCTACGATTCTAAATAGAGTGTTTGCTAACCTCACACTATCTCTTTTGTAAAACATCTAAGTTGAGAAATCAAGTTAGTATATGTTACTTTTGTAAATCAATACGATGATTTTGAAGATTTTAAATTGATTTTTGTTAAAACAATATAAATCCAGTGCTAAAAAATATTATAAATTCAATTTCCCAAGATACAATATATATTGACATTTTATATATACAACTTATTAACGACAGAATACATATATATATACTTGAACCAAACAATTACTATTGATGAATTTAAATTTTCTTTTAAAAAAATTCTAGATATAACATAATTAGATCTCACTAAATTATCGCAAAATAGTAAGTACACATAGACATATTATGTTATAGAAATGAAATTGACTCTAAAGTGCATAGTAAAATGTCGATTAAAGAAAGCTTTGTTAAATATTATGGCAATTTTATGTTTGATTATTTGAGGGGATCGATTTATAGTCTAAAGTAAGGAGAAACTTAACCATTGTGTATGTTATTTTAATATAAATATTTTATCAAAATTATATATTTTAATCCCTTGGCATTAAAATACAAACTGAAAACAGTGCCCAGGATAAAAATTTGCATACCTTGGAGTTGAGAATAGTTTTAAATTATATTTTATCTAAGAGATTATGAAGTATTTATACAACCAATTGAAAAGATTCGATTTTTCATTATGCCAAAGTAGGTAATAACATATAGGATATTATTTAGTTTTTTATGAGGTACAGATTAATTGATGCTCAGTAGGAGTAAGATAAATTTGATTAACTTATATTGTTCATTAAAAAAAAAGTGATAAAATCCTTAACCTACGGCTATCTATGAATGGATGCGTTATGAACTTTAATATAACATTTTCGGAAACAAATCTTCATTTAAAATGCGAAATATATAAAATAGAATCCGCTATATCCATCTTATTTTCGATTACATAACATTGCCTAGCAAAAAACAATCTCTTTTGCACACAGAGCAAGTAGCTCTAAGCAAAGGCACATACAGACTCATATTGAGTAGTTATCCCAGGCTAATTCCAACCAATGTCAATATCTTTACAACACATAAATTTAATTCCCCAAGTTTTAGACATTAAATGCAGTTAGTAAAATGTGCCAAAAAATCCTCACTACTTTGTGCACTTACTAAACAATTTTAAAAGTGAAATTGAATTCAGAAAACTGAAAAAATTGAACCAATCTATAAGGGCATTTTCAACTTCAACATGGAGGAATCTTACACAAACAACAAGAGGCCAAACTCCAATACACATCATCCGCAAAGGAAAAGAGTATCCAAAACTCCTAAGAGGAGAGGAACGCGGGGTAAAACTGAGCTTTTAGAACTGCACCATGAGTCCAATTCTTTAGAAGCTAAACCAACGATAAATGGTATACATATTTAGACCTACACATAACTAAGTGTTTAGTTCCACTTTCTTAAATTCATTATGAATACAATTTATGACTGTACATCAAACGTTACTGAATACATTCTATCTGTTGACGATTAACTACATTACAATCTCTTAAACAATTACTATGTAAACATTAGTAAAAAGTAATGGTATATGACCAACTATCTAAAACGCCAATAACCTCATTCTTGTGAGATTCTTCATAAGTTTATTTATATTTTTAACTATGTCCTTTGGAAACACCTATAAATTACATTTTCAAACACGTGAGATGATCATTTGGTGTTTACAGACTCCTTAGTTGGAACTGAATTGTTAATTATTGATGATCAATCACCCATCACCTCTGAAATTGAGGTAAATACCATTTCAGTGCTTATAAAAAGTTGTCCTAGTTTTAAATTTTCTTTATCACTTGAATTATCATTAAGTCCAAGGCCAAATATTGCCAGGCTACCATTTCTAAGACCTTCCATGCCGGTATTAGTCATATAGTTTGTAAGTTGAAACTTATTATAATCCTAATTATTTTATCTCGATTATATTAAATTTTACACCTGGTATGATTTAGTCCCACACTCGGCAAGCAACACTATAGAGCTTTTTAAGTCTTTCTATGCAATAATTTCAAATCAATTACCCACAATAAAACTATTACCCTTTATGGATAACGATTTCAAATATGGATCATCTATTTTGCTATGCTTTTTCTGGCCTAATGAAATCATACCACAAGAAGTAACCTATCACTACTATTTATTTAGATTATGAGCTTGGTGTATTTATTGTTTTGTAGGTATTTGTTGTTTCCCAATTTTGGGTGCAAGATTGCTACCTCCGTAGTTATCGGCCTCCTGAAAGCAATTATATATCAGCAATATTTTGCTCCTTATTTCCAAAAACGCTTCGGAAAGCAATGGTCAGTTTATATTTGATTACTTTAGTAGTACTCAATAATAATAAATTAAACTCTTTTAAACTATCTATTTTAGCATTATAATTTGGAAAATCCAAGGAGTTATCAGCTAAACAGAAACAATACCCAAACAGAAACTAGCTTACACAAGCCATTCGAATTTTCTGAGCATTCACAAAACTCTTATAATAATGAACAAAACCAAGTTGAAATGAAAATCACAGACCCACAAGACAAAATAAATTTATCTAGCAAAGTTGATGATCTAGAAATCAATTCTTCAAATCAAATTTTTGAAAAGGATCCACCTGATTTTGATAACTCTTATAATATACTACTAACAGAAACCCATGAATCTGACACGCTTTCTTTGAATTTTTCAAATGATGCCCTTGAAAAAGTTAAAACAGAGCCAGAAGAATCAGAATCCCCCACCAATAATCTTGAACTCTCAACAAGTGTTCCCATAGAGTCTAATAACGCAAGCTCTGAAACATCCTCAAAATTAAACGTAAATTATAGCTCAAAAAAGGAAAATGTCAATACTAAAAACTTTACGATAGATTATACAACTCCAACAAGCACTGCTACAAGTTAGAAAATCAATCTACTCTGACTTAATCAAGTACGAGTATAAAATTTATTCCTCACTATATATAGACACAGAAGAAAACACATCATTTATTGAGATGGAAAGAAACAGACCAGAATCTGAGGTATCTTTGTTAATTCCAAGACATATCTTGTTAAATTGAAATTTTATTATCCAAAAATATAGATTGAGGTCCCTAGGGTAGGAGACTGGGTAGAAACCAAATCCAATCACGAGGACTCACAAATTTTTAAGTAATTTAATACTTAACTTATGTGCTTGAATTTGTAAATTAAAATTATTTTCACATATAGAGCAAAGGTTTTATCATCCTGGCAAATTTCAGGAACTTGGATGTTCCGTCTCAAGTCACCTGACATAGTTTCGACATACGTTGAGCCATTAAAAGTAACTCTAAACCTTTAAATTTATCATAACAATCTTGTTGGGATTCAAGATATATTATAATTTATCCTCCCATTTCAGAATGTTAGAGTGGAAAATATTTGGAGCAACAATCTTTTACTAGACTTAGGAAGAGGGGTAAGCTAGAGTTTCCTTATGATTGAACACAACTGTTGAGCGAATTTTAAAATTCATTAGAGAAAATCCCGACGTTCAAGTAAATCGTTATGTACTAACGATACATACATTTTCCCACACAACCGATGTACTCGAAGTTCGGAAGGTCTCCATCTTGATGACAAGATATCCACAATTGAGAATGAAAATAAAGTCTATGAAACCAAGGATCCAAATTCGAATGAAAAAGAAAATTTTATGAATGACTCAACACTAGAAACTCAAGAAACAGAAATAGATAATGTTAAATTGATAAAAGATGAGATTGAGGATTCCTGCAGCGTAGCTAAAAGTACCTCATCACGAATTTCTCAAATTGGAGATAAGGATACACTAAATAGCACCAAAGGCTCAATTTCAGAGTCTGAAAATGATGGCGAAAAACAAAATATATTGAATTTAAATCCATCGCCTTCAAAAGTTGACCCACTTACAAAATATCCGAATAAAATTACTAGGAGCTGCTACTCAGATGAATCTCATAACACATTACCAATGAAACAGGGAATAGAAATAATCGGAATTGAAAGAGAATTAACATTAAAACCCAATCTGAATGCAAGATTGAATGGTCATTTTCGAGTAATAATTTTGGAAGATGCATTGAAATGTGATGAAACTTCAACATTAAAAAAAATTTTCGATTATGTAAATCAAAATTTACCATCTCCTTTTAACTTGGACAATCACAAGTATTTCATGTGCAGCCGTACTAAAGAACTTGCCTCAGAACTTCTTGATTAAAGTGCTAAACATTTCAGTGCCACATTACATCATCTTATATAAAATTGTCTTTTCTTGATAAAATCACCAGATATTTTAATATAGATTATTAGGTTTAAGAACTTGTTTAATTTGGACTAATATTTGATAACTGCATTAATATTAGAACATGATAAAATGTAGTAATCATTTTACTCATTGTAAAAACAATTAATATACGAATATTGACTGCACTCACTAACCATTCTCAAAACATTCGTACATTTGCACATAAAAATAATCTTATAAAACGCTTTGCATATTTGAATATAAGAAAAGCAAAAATATTTTACTAGCTAAGAATTCAAAATAATTATTAAAAGATAACAACTTTTAGTAAAAATTTCTAGCAACTAGCATATAGAACGAAATTAAGTAGAAAACACTCATTTTAAGAATTCAATATGAAAGGATTAAATCTATCTGACAACATAATATATTTTGTTGCTTTAAGTCTTAAGAAACATGAAAATATAAGCAAGCAAAATCAACTTTGGATTTTAGCACGTACTCCTGTTGTGCAAAATTTATCACAAGTAATAGATACTCCTGTGATGTTAATTTTTTATCTTTTTGTGTGTAATTTTTTTAAACAAAAATTTTTATGATAATACAACCTAGATTTCAAACAGATTTGACTTCTAACATTACTAAAGATTTATGCACTAAATTTATTCGTAGCTTTAAACGTAATTTATTTTAAGTTTTAAATTAATTAAGAATTTATTTTATCTACTAAATTTTACAATTTAAAATAATAGTTGAGTCAAAATTTTTATTTTATGTTTCTGATCTATCCTTCATTCAAAATTAAAGATTTATGTTTTTCTAGAGTGTTAGTAAGAGTGTAAAATAAGGATTCCATAATTATAATGCTAACATTGTTAGGTTAAACAACTTTTTGAGAAAATTTTGTTAGATAATAACATCGAGCAGATGAAAATTTTTAGTTCTGAGTCAATATAGAGGTCTTATAGAGAACATCATTCATATATTCAATTAAATTAAAATATTCAAGTTTTAAAGAGTTAAAAGGTATGATAAATCAGAAAGTTACAGCTTTTTTGGCCTTTTGGTTTTTGGCCTATTGTATTAAAGACTGTAAGTCAAGGAATCTTTTACACTTACCATAGTTATATACTTTTAGTTTTATATAAGTCATTTTTAATATTTTCATATATCTAGTCAATGCAATGTTGGTTTTTCATCAATTTACCTATAAAATAAATAAGTTATATACAAAATATAAAGATATATACATGAGTACTTAGAGTCAAAAAAATTCTTCATAAACAGTTAAATAAGTAAGCTTAAATAATGCTATTTAGGCTCTAAATTAAAAACACTTAATATCAATTACATAAATTTTCAATCTTTAGCTCTACAAATCAAAGGTGGCGGCCGAAGCGGTGATCTTATAAGCCGTAGTATTGGGCAGTCATTATTAGAAACACAGGGTAAGTGTGTAACATAAAACCATAAGTTTTTTATTATAACCTTTTATTAGGGTAAATATTCTTCATGAATGTTTATTGTTAGTTATGATTGTGATTATTGAATTTTTGATTTTTATTGTGTTAGCTCAATGGGGTAAACCTTACACTCTAATGAATTTTTATGACTCAACTAGTTTGAGTTTTTCTGCTGCCCCTGATAATTTCGATTTTAAGCTTGGAACCTGTCTAACTTTAATGTTTAATGGTCAGGAAGTCTCTTACAAAACTGCTGGTCAAAATGCTTTTAAGCAACTGACTCAAATCCCTGATGGGATAAAACTCAGCTCGATAGAGATTGAGCGCTTTAACAAATTTTTAGTAATTATTAAAGGTTCAAGTGCTGACGAGTGCGAAGAAAAAGAGTTTGAAATACCTTTACCTACTGGTGACTGTGATGAAAGTGATGCCCATGTTAACAAACTAACTACAACAGGTAGTTTTGAAAATTTGGCAATAAGAAGATCAGGTGCAACCAAAAGTGATGGTCTTCTGATCATGAAAGGTGTGTAACTTTTGATTGTGTTATTAAAATTAAGCAATACGTAGGATAATTATAAAATTATAAAATGTGTTACTTTGGGTATATTTCTTACAGTAAAATTAGCACAATTCTACTAAATCGAATGAAATACTAGAAATCAATTAGCTATAAATTATCTATTATTTCTGTTGATCTTTAATCAGCAAATCTTGCATGGGCAACGCCTGCTCAGCAAAAAAGTACTTTAGCTGGTGGGGAAGCTTATAAATCTGTAGATGATTCGGATTTCACCACTTTTAAGAATAATTCATGCTCTTCAACCTTGAATAACGTATGTAAAATTAAAGATAAAAAATTAAGTTATTATTACTAGAAAGTATTTCAATAATAATTAGAGCTAGAGTTAAAATTTTTTAACTGCTTAAGCACTTTTATACCTTTGAATTTTATTCCCAGTCACCAAATCAATGGTGGAGAACAGATCTTATGAAAGAAGTCCAAGTGAAAGAAGTAAGAATATTAACAAGGTCTGATTGCTGTGAAAGTTGGTTAGATAACTTTTTTATAACAATTGGAAACTCAATTGAAGATCTTTGGAAAGGAGAGTCCAGCCATGCAAGATGTGGTGCTATCCAAACTGGAGTTGTAAATGATGGTAAAGAGATAGTTATAAAATGCGATGTTAATAATAAACAAATTAGAGGAAGATATTTAACAATTCAAAGGACAGATGATAAAGCATTATCATTCTGTGATGTTAGAGTGATTGGATGCTAATTTCAAAAAGGCGAGATATCAATATACCAACATTAATGATTCTGAAATGGGAAAATAATGTAAAATGGTTTTTCAAAAATTATAATTTCATAATTCAATATACTAGAATTCGGCACTACTTATATAGTCTTCCGAACTCTGATACTACACAAAATAGATTGCAAAAATACAAGCTTTGGTTTTAATTTTTAGTTTTTTTCGGATTTAAACTATAAGGATTTAAATAAATTTTACAATTTACTACCATCAACATAAATAAATTTTATGAATCCTAAAATTCATACGTATATTAAACGCGCGTGACAATTTCTAAACTCAATATTTTACTACAATCCTTACTGAGTAACTGAATTGCTACAAAGGTGTTATAATTTTATTCAATTTAAATCCTTAATTTTCGAAATGACAAAATGCCATTATGTGTACAAAATTTTGGGGTACTGTATAACATATTTAAAAACCGAATGCTAAAGATTCATGAAGATTGTCAAACATAAACATTACCTAGGCTTGTTTTAACACAAGTATAACATAAATATATGTATGTGTAGCTATGTTGTTTGGTAACAATGCTTACTGCTTGTGAATCAGCCAACATATACAAATACATTACTTTACGTTGTGAATACACATGTATTCAAAATTAAAAGTATAACGAAGTTAGGTATTTATCATTTGCTTTTTTAAACTTACACTGTGAATTAATAATTCAGTTATCTAATAAGATCTCCGAAATTTAACACTAACTGATATAAAAAAACCACTCTTGATTAGCAACCTGAGAATATGTAATTACATAACAGTCATTAAGTATAAAAGCAGTTATTGTTATGTTTTAAACAACTACACCTTGAGTTAAAGGTTATACAGTCTAGCTTGACTTAATTTAACCCTTTCAAAATCAATTTATTATATAAACTATTTTAGTCTCCCTTTAATTTATTAGATTATTTAAGGTTGCTTTTATAATTATATAAATTTATATCACTGCACTCGGTCATTCATTAAGTCTGTCCTATATATACCAGTAACCAATGCTGACATGTATAAGATAGAATGGCACAAGAGAGGTCAAGTATGGCTATGGAGAAGCAAAGGCTTGATTTCAAAAAACAATGCATTGATAAAGAGTTGATGCCCCCACCACAATCAATACCCCTTCCCATACAACATAAAAGTAAGCTAACTAACTATTCAATTATAATAGTGATAAAAACATAAAAAATAACCACTTTCTGTTTCTATCATTCCTTCACATGCTAATTTTGCCCCAAATTACTTTGCAGTAAAGAACAGGACGAACTATGACAGTGATAATGAACCATACCAGTCGACAGCCCCCACCCAAGAGAAAAAGTTTCAAAAGGATGCTGAGAGCCTCGATGATGTATTTGAATTGTTCATCTCCAAAATAGAAGGAATCCAACAAGGCAGACAAAATTTGGATAAAGATATAGAAAAAGTCATTTATAATGAAATTCCAAAATCTTCTCCTTGGAAAGAAGTCCTTGAACCCAACACTAACAAAATATATTACTGGAATACTCAGACAGGCGAAGTTTCATGGGAACCTCCAAAGGATACTGCCGATTTTAAATCGTCATGCATTGAAGATTTACCTGACTCAACATCAATCACATTGAATAACTCAATGACAAAGCTTTCTGAAGTATTACAATCAGATACAAAACATGAATCAAGCATGGAAGCGAAACTTGATGCCAGTATAGACTCTCAAGATATTATAAATCCCAAATTATTTCCAACATCTACAATAAAAAACAATGATAAAAAAATTGAGCAATTTGCTTATCAACTCAAACTTCTACAGGCGTTGTTTCATTCTGAAAGCAATTCATTTCTAGAACTAACTAACTTTGAAGATATGATGAATCTAAAAGAAAATCAATATAAATCAAACTCTAACACACAAGTCAATAAGATGCAAGACGATTCGATCAGTTTGAAGCTAAGCAAGCAATCAGAATTGACCCTGAACGAGAACTCCTATCTGGACACTGACCACACGTCTCCGCTTACCAGAGAATCTCCACCTAACGTAAGGATATTAGCTGAGAATTCCTCCCAATTAACAAACAATATACAACAAAATATAAGTGAAAGCAACGAATCAACTCCACCAAGCAATTTAAGAAACAAAAACATACAAATGGAAGAAACCTTTCAAGATTTACCAGAAATTCACACAACTGAAAAGGCTGATCCATTCTTAAACAAGGTAATTACATCTCAGTGAGCCATTTAACTATACAAATTATTTATTTATAATTATATATGTTTATAAAGTACTCTAAAATTTTTTTACTACAGATATTTCAACTTCTAAATACAATAAATAAAACAATTCTCCACAACACTTCTATAATCGACAATAACTACAAACTTGAACTTAAGGCACAAATTGATACTAGAATGGTAAAACTGTATTTTCTACTTTTTTTGTCATGATATAGAGATAGTTATTTTTTTAAATATAATTAACTCATTTGAAATTTTCTTTCACAGTCTGATTGGTCTGCCGGAGAATTATCATCTGAATACTTTATTGCTAAGCTTAACGAGACTATCAAAAATTTTGAGGTACATGGATAGTGCTATCCAAAATTTTATAGCATGCTCATTTATATATTTGATTTATACGAATTCAGGACTTAGTTGATTCGATTGAAAGAACGTCGGACACTCGAACTATAAACAATCAATTGGATTGTAGTGTATCATATGAGTCTATGGCTTTTGACCCTAATTCCAGCTTGAACTATGACCCAAATTCTAATAACTTATCATTAGGCAATATCTATGGATTCCCTATGGGATCTTTCCCAATGACATATGTACCAACTATGATATATGATTATCATAATGCCCCTATTATAAATACTTTGAATGACTTAACTATACCAACTTATAATCAGATGTACGAAACTAGTACTAATATCTCCAATTTAGCTCACTTTTCATCGAACTACACTGAATTGTATGATAATACAAAGTCTCTTAGCAGTTCAACATCAATCTCAAAAGACAATCAAATGATACCTAACTATGGCCACATTGCTAAGGATACCGTAGCTCCTTCTACTTCTATAAGTTCTGGTAAGGTCAAGAGAACAATTCTGGAACCTAATATTTTTACATACCATACATACTCTTTGTTTTTCAATGTCAGTAAAATAGCTGTATTTTTACAAAAAATGTCTAAATAATATCTTAAATATTTATCTTATTGTATTCTCGGAATACTATATTATTAATAATGGGATTACAGTTCAATCAACTAATGAAATAATTTAGCTTTCAATTACAATAATTTCAATCTTTGAATTGCTCTATATCCCCCTCACTGAGAGAACAAATTTATAACTCGATAAAGAAAGATCCATTGTTAGTATCGTTACTAACAAACTTTAAATGATCATGTACCTTACCTTGAAGATAAGATTCTTAAGATACTTTAAACATACCCAAAGGAATCACATCAAAATTAAATTAACAGAATTTTTATTAATTAATAACCGGAATTACGAGAAATAAAATGATCAAGAAATATTAATATTTCAGTTAAAATCGATAACTCATTACTTTTACAAAATTACTTCGAATTTCACTAATAAAATGCATCATCTTTTGATAACTGTATAACAAAATTAGTTTTATGTGATTAAATTATAGGGCAAGCACCAGAAGTGCCAACAAAAAAAAAAAAGAAATTGAGTGCAACAAGTCTCAGTCAAAGGAAAAAGGTACTCATTTTCATTCATTTCTTTTCTTCTTTTACAATAAAATGAATACCCTTTTATTTACAGTTGGAATTGACAGATAATTGGAAAAAGTCAGCTGAACTCGCAAAACTAGAAGATGAGGTGCCTATTTTCAACTTATACAATTATTTTACAATAGCACTGATAATATGTTTTATAATTTTTTTTAGGTTGAATTAGATGAGTTTGAAGATTCGAATGATGGACTCCAAAAGCAAGAGGAAATATTAATTGAAAAATGGAAGGAATCTCAAATATCAAGGTGATTCAGAACTTTGCAAATAATTTCTATTTATTTATTTATTTTTTTAAAACAAATAAAATTTTGGAATATTATTTAAAAAATTTAAAATTTTTGTTTTCATAGTGGAGCTGCAGCAAAAAATGTCAATTTTATACCCATAGTTAAAGATTGGAGAACTAGTATCCAAAAACATGAAGACAATTTATAAAGTTTTAAACTACATATATTCATAGGTATTATTATATCCATAGGTATTATACTACTAACAATTTTATCAACTTTAAAAATATGAATCAAAGCCTACCTTTCAACTGAAAGCTAATCAGAGAATTTAAAGAAATGTATTATTCATTTTTCTATTAAGCGTATAATTTATTTTTGTAAATTGTAAATTATCCTTCGAGGAAATTTTTAAGCTATGATGAATCTACTTTTGATTCCACTTGAGGACCCTAAGAGCAATTTAATTGACATCAGACAAGTATAAACTTTTCGGTTTGTACAATGTTTAGATAACTTGTCTAGCATTTATATATTTAAGTTTACCTTTTCTGTAATACTATACTTGTCCGGGAGCTCATTATTCAAATGAAAATCTGATAGTAAAGATCTTGACTCATCAAACTAAAAATATATAAAAGATTCTATTTATTAAATAAAATAATATTTTGAAGCTTTTTTTCACATCACCTCTTGATTATTATCATCACCAGCATTTTCAATATTTTCAGAGTTCATGGTTAACATGCTATCCTCCTTATAGGTGAAATGGAGTAGACTATACTGAAATAAAAGAGTTGCAACCAACAAATAATTTATTAACTTAAAACATTTGAACTTGAAGTCTTTTAAGAAACAAGGATATACTGGCTTATGATGACTCACCATAGCAAAACAAATCATCCAAGGTAGAGCCGTCGCTATAAGAAGTGCTTCAGCTAATGCCTTTAAGATTTAAAAAGTTTCAAATAGTAAGGATTTTTAATCCCTATTTTGAACACTCAACTCATCAAATACCTGAACATTTTTGTCTTGAAATGATTGTTGACTATCATCAGCATTGTAACCAAATATAGATTGAGCTTTGTAAAGGATCAAAAAGTGGCTATTAATAAGCTTTTATGATTCAATATATATAATATTTTTCCACAATTCGCAAAACCTACCCATAAATGCAATTACTGGTGACCCTAGTAATGCTGAAACACTGCCCTCAAGTGTAGCTAGAGTTGCAAATACAGTGGCTCTTACTTCAGTATTGACTACATCTGATAAAATTGGTCTATTAACTCCAGAAGGTGTCCAAGCAATTAGGAACCCTATTGGGGATCACATTAGTGCACGAGCTAATTTTATAAAGTAAAGTAACAAGTAAACAATACCAAGTGTAAGCATAATAGTTGCGTAGCTACCAAACATATTTGGCCGTCTTGGTACCACCATTAAAGCTGAATAAATCAAAGGGATTGCGATAATGGTAGACATTTGACCAACAAATGCTCGTCCTGAAAATCTTGAAAGCTTATGTGCTCTATCCGCAATCCAGCCACCAATAACAGAACCCAACATGCTCCCTATAAGTAGACATGTTGTTAACAAACTTGCCCGATAATTGCTCATTCCAATGTATTGGAACCATAGTGTGTAATAGCTAAATGCATGAAGTGGTATACTTCCTGAAATTCCTTCTAGTGTCAAAACAAGGAATGTTCGGGAAGTTGTGGCTTGAGCAAAGCTTTTCATATTCCCCATAAAACAATCTCTCATATTTGAAAAGTTATTCGAAGTTTTTCGTTCAGGCTCAACCCATAGGTATGCTGCCAAAATTCCAATCACAAGAGAGCAATTTCCACAAATTAGATATGCCAATCTCCATCCCTATTTTTATTTGGTTTATCGAATAAATTGTGCTTTATAAAGCTATTGTTTTTTATATTCCAAACCTGATAACCTTCAGAAATATTTATCCCTGAGAATACGCCCCCACATAAAGCTCCTATAATGCACCCTTGAACACACATAAGATATAGCTTACTTGAATTATTCGAAAAAATTGAGATTTTAACAAGTTAAGTTATAGTTTAAGTATAAATTAAGTTCTTACCAGCACTCAGAAACATTTGAAGCCAACCAAATTGTTGACCACGTGATTTTGTTGGGTACAAGTCAGGTATGACAGATTGCGCTATAGGGCCAAGGCTTTAGATCAATTTATTAATAAAAAGATTTCTATTTTCTACAGCTTTAGAAAATTTATTATTATACCTTGCTAAGGCTACACCATCAAGAATTTTTAAAGAACAAAAGTGCCACCACTGACTACTAAAAGATATTAGAATGTTGACTATACCCCATATCAAGCATCCTGAAACTAAGAGGAAAAGTCTGGGAGAACTATCAGCAAGAAATCCCCAGAATGAAGCACTTAAGGCATGTGCAGTGCTCTAGAATTAATAGATGTATAATGTAACATTTGAACGGTTGGGAATAAAATCTTAATAAATGACCTGAAAAAGTGTAAGTCTTGCAAGGTTGCCCAAGTTCCAATCAAATTCCTTCTGGAGGACTTTAAACAAGGAAGGCAAGAGCTGTAGGTCAAACCCTTCAATTACACTTACTGCATTGAGTGCTTAAGATCCAAAAGAAAGGGTAGCAAATTTATTTATAAGACTCAAAACGTTAAAAACTTCAGAATATCCAGGTTGAGAATAATACCTGATTGAGTCTTTAATATACGTATGTTCCTTTGCCTTGTACTAACAAAAGACTTTGCTTGATCATCAGCCATTATATTGAGGAAAATTCGGGGTGAAAAAATTTAGAGGTTTAGCTTGCTTAGAAAATGATTCATTCCCACAACGTTATTCATTTCCACTTTTATTCGTACCTCACTAAACCAAAGATGTTAAATTCAAGGCTATAAATTGTAAAAATACTAAATGTAATTAAACTTCAGAGTTCAAAAGCTAGTTAATTTACTATATTTTGATTAAGATGGATCCTGTTTGAGTCAGTTTTATTCTATTAAATGATTAATACTGCTTTACGGTCTTTTTTCAATAATTAACAAAAACTATACTCATATATAAGTGATAATTAGGTAGTACTTGTAAATCAGATGCTAATGATTTTTATGGGTGCTTTTACAATCAATTTGGATAAAAACACATATTGAATATAACTTCCTTCTAAACCATATCAAGAAACACAATTTTGTGTCTAGGAATGCTAAATAAAAAGTAAGCTTATCTTAAACTTGTGGATCATAACGGTTAATATTATAGTTAAATCGAGAAAATATTCAAAGCGTTTTCTTTGGGCTTAGCTTTTTTCTGTTTGGATGCACAATTTATTTAACCTCTAAGACACATTTACCTCATAAACAGGGTAGTGGTGTGCGTTGTAATGTACGTAAAGTTTTTACATATGTTTTAAAATCTCAACACCTAAATTAAAGAGTTAAATAAAACCTTAATACTTTTATAGTAAACAAAACAATAATATATACAAGTAATAAATCAGGGGAAATATGCAAGAACTCTCAAGCATGATGATTTTATTTGTTAAATTTACATTTTAAACTAGCGTCCAAAAAACAGAAAGTAACCAAAAAATTGACTAATATGCATTGTGCAGTTGTTTCAGGGGTATAATTATTGGAATTATTTTCGAAAAGCAAAACATTATTTGTATTAGATAATATTAATTTGAGTTTTAAAGAGTTTATTGTTAATATTAAATTTTATCTTAAACTAATTTTTTATATAGTGTAACCCAACAACACAGTTTCCTTTAAATAGAAAATTTTGCAAAACTATAGATGTAAATTTTTTTATTTCTATTTTAGCTAATATTATACATGTATAATATTGGGAGTTAAATTAACTTACAATAGTTTTACGTGCACCACATCCTTTCTAAATTTTTACATAAGTATTAACGATTTTATTCATGTTTAATACCAATTAATCACTAAAAACTAACATCACCTTAGATGATGACGACGAGCTCAAGCTCACCTAAAGAGTTTTATTTTCGCTCAATGTTGACTAAAAGACTTCAAAATGAGAATTACATCTATTAGGAGCTCTATTTTTGCAACGTTGTTGCTGATAATTCTATATAATATTGTTTTCCAAAGCCTTGGAAAAGGTGATTCACATCAAATTCATTAGTAGAAAGCTTAATTTGGAGATTTGAAATTTTAGCTATCAACATTTTGAAATTTATTACTTTTTATGATTCATAACTGCTAAAAGATGTTATAAATATATTTTTTATCCTATATTAGGTACAACTGAGACAAAAAAATATAATTATAAACTCGAATTAAATGAATACACTGATGACTATTTGAAAGGAAATGCTGTCAAGGAGTATAATCTCCTACAGAAACACGATATAAACCACTTGCTTCGACCTAGTCACATTCAAGCCCAAAGGCTTATTAAATTGTTGAAATCTGTAGTTAAGATATTTGTGGATTTTGATATCCCAAGCTTTTCTTCTCCATGGCAGAGTTCGAGCTTAGGGAGGAGTGCAGGGTAACTATAATACTCAGATATTTAAGATAAATGCGTTTAATCAAATTTTTATTCACTCTTATCTTCTTAGCTCTGGATTTATTATCAGTAATAATTATATTATTACTAATGCTCATGTTATCTCCTATCAAACAAGGGTGCTAGTTAGAAAAAATGGGTAAATAACAAAAATTAAATAGAAAAACAAATCATGTATTATAGCAAAAATGTTCATTGATTAGAAATCCTAAAAAGTTTTTTGCGAAAGTGATATCAAAATCCCACGAGTATGACTTGGCTTTACTAACTATTGGAAATAAACACTTTTGGGAAGACGTTGGACCATTAGATTTGGGTGAAATACCATCCTTACAGGTAGATTAATTAATTTAAGCCCTCGAGATAATAAGATCGAACTTACTTTTAATGAAAATATTATCAAGGATAAAGTTACAGTATATGGATATCCTGAAGGTGGCGAGCAAATAAGTATAACAGAGGGTATTGTTAGTCGTGTCGATATTTCCACTTATGGGCATTCTGGTCATAAGTAAGTGCAAATTTTAAACGAAAGTTAATAAGAATTACTTTTTTAAAAAAATTAAAGGCTCTTTGCAATTCAGATTGATGCTGCTATTAATCCCGGCAACTCTGGTGGACCTGCAATAGTAAATGGCTACGTTGCAGGAATAGCATTCCAAGGATTCAACAACTTGCAGAATGTTGGATATATTCTTCCAGTAATTCTTATAAAACGCTTCTTAAAGGATTTAGAATATAATGGTAAGTATACTGGGGTGCCAACACTTGGAATTGAAGTGCAAAATATGGAGAATCCAGGTAGTTTTAGATAGTGAAAAAATTCTTCGAGCTTATGTATTATTACCTTTACTCAGCCCTAAGAGAGTTTTTTGAGGTGGATTCCTTGGGCTATAAGATTCGTAAAATGGGATTGACTCCTTCTGGGGTACTTGTGTTTAATATTGATGATTATAGCTTGAATAAATTTAAAGTAAAAAAATTTTCGAGCAATATTAATTGTAAACACCTTGGTATTGACTGTAAGTATTGATATTTGGGAGCTATAACAGTAGTAAAACTGTCTATGAAATATATCAAAAGTTCAGGGTTCAACTTATATGAGGACAAGTTTGGATCAATGTAAAAAAGAGTCAGATGAAGCATCCCAGTTCGGTTTCAGGAGGGGAGATGTTTTGATCTCCCTAGATAAGTTTGATATTGCCAATGATGGCACAATAGAGCTAAGGTACTACATTTTGTCCTTGTGAGTGGACTTTTAGCTTCTCATGAAAATCTAATCCATCAAATCAGACCTAACGAAAGGATTGGTTTAGATTATAGTATCATGGAAAAATTTGTGGGTCAGACGGTTGTTGTTACTGTTATAAGAGATAAAAATCTGACAAAAGTAGAGGTGAGAAAAATTACCAAGAATAGTGTGAATATTACAAAAACCAAATTATTATAATGAAGGTTCCTATTCTTTCAACTAATTACCTGGTGCCTTTGCATACTTGGGATCATAGTCCAAAATATTATATATATGCTGGGATTGTTTTCACTACCCTAACACCAACGCTTATAAAGGTAAGTTTCACTATAATTCGAGAATGCTTTTCAAACTGCAATGATTACTACAGGAAATTTATGGAAAAAAATCTAAAAGGCCTTGCCCACCACATATACTTAAATATCTTTCCCCAAATAAGTATAAAAAACATATAAAAGAAGAGAAGATTATGATTATTCAGGTATTAAAAGTTTCTATGATAGTATCTGATGAGTTTATATGAGAATCCTCCCATATGTTTAGGTTTTGGCCTCAAAAGTGACAGTGGGGTATGAAATCAGAAACACATTAGTAGTGGAAGTCCAAGGAGTCCAAATCAAATCACTAGAGCAATTGATATATATAATTGAGCGAAAGAATGCTGGTAAAAAGTATGTAGTAATTATGATCGAGAGAAATGATGTTCTACAACCAATAATCATCAACCATGAATTGGCACAAAAACTTAATCCAAGTATCCTCAAGAGACATAAAATTTCTAGTGATAGGGTGCTGTCTAAATTATGAACTAATTTTTTTTCAATCTAAAAGGACACTAGTTTGTATTTTTATCATTCTGGTTTGAATTCATCACTAATGAATAACTTAAAAAATAATCAGTAATAAATTGAGTGGTATAAAGAAATACTTACAGCTCTAAAAAAAATACACAACAGAGTTTTATTCCTTGAGAATTGAGTTTATAAGACTTAGATAAATTTTTCTGATTTTTTTGAAATATTATGGTAAATTCGTTTATAAAAATAGGAAGTCAAAAAAAATTTCAGTTTCACTTGATAGGAGCTAGGATCATCAGAAAAATTCTTTTTGACATTGGAATTTTAAGCACCAAAATCTTGGTCTTTATAAGGGTCAAGAGTTTTCTCAATATGTTCTTTCATAGGCTTCGTTATCCTAATTTGAAATTTACTAAAAAAAGAAAGCTAATCTCTGATGCTTTATTTATGTTGCTTTGCTTTCAGTGTTAACTTTAATCTATTTTATCAATCCAGGTCCCACTTTGGGTGGTTGACTAAGTGTGAGACAGGGTATTTCTCTAAGTTACCAACTGAGTAAAGTTGTATAGATTTATTTTAAAGTTAGAGCTAATTAAGGTTAAATTTACCATGTTTAGAAAAAAATTCGTGCATTTGGGGTACAATTTTGCTCGATAAATTTGGTAATTTGTAAGTTACAACCAAAAAGATAGTCTGCCCGTCGTGTGTTGAACCCTGATAAAAATTATTGGGGAGATTTAATAAATAGCGTTACCATAATTAAAAACTTAAATAAAAGCTGAATGGATCAATTATGAATGTTTAAAAATAATTTGATGAGTCTCACTCTAAGTACAGAAACGCCAACCGACTCTGAAGGCAGTCCCGATCTACCCATAATCAAAGGTGGGTACCATCTGCTCGAAAGAAGGATAAAAAATAACTGAAATGTTTTATAGCAATGGTAAAAATCATAAATTGTACGCTAGTTTGCTGTATTATTTAAGGTCAATTATAGTTTATGTTTAACTCAATACATGTATGTATCAAACAAGAGACAACTTTTACCTATAAACTTCGAATCTTTGACCTTGGAAAAAGAGGCCCGTGGAAATAGCTTTCTTGCGTTCTTGAAATGCTTCAATGATTTGACTGAATAAATTTATTTTATGCTTATTAATCATTTCTTTTCCTAGTAATTCAATAGTACAAGTTTTTATTCAATCTAACAGACTGTTAATTATCATCGATTTATTTCCTTACTTTATGTTTGTGTTTTCAATTTGAGAAATAGATGATATTATTTTCCCTAATGAGTCGAATATAACGGCATTGTTCCAATCTGACATTTTTGCCAGTACTTCGTTGAGTTTTACACCATTCATATTTTTTGGAGTATCTGTTTCTCTCGTTTTTTCAATATATGTAAGGAAGGGAAGTTATCAATATTCTCGATATTGAAATGTCAATTGTACATCGTTTATTAAGCTAAGAGGAAAATTTTTTTTTATAATTTAAGGATACGTTCTATGGTTTAAGGTATGACTAAGACAAGTCATTTAAAAAACACTAAATTTGAAAGTCGAATTTTTTATATACCCCTCAATTATTACACTTAACAGATGAAAAGATGTACTATTGTTGTCATTAATCTGACAGGCGTTCTTTTGTGTTATTTAATTGATAAAATAAATTTATAGATCATCAATGTTGTAATGATTAAAATAGAAGGAATTCAAGAAATAGAAAGTTTTATTATTTTTCATATCAAAACAAAAAGAAGAAAAATATTCACTTATCTTCAGTCCTTAAATTAAAAAAACATTTTGCTTATTTTCACGATTCATAAAATTTGATTTTAATATATGAAGTTACAAAGAAGTACATGAATATCTTATCTTATTGTAGAAATTGTATATTTGCTAGTACCAAAAGCTTGGAATAAAATAGTGAGAACTTGCACAGTGTATATATACTTTGATAAATTTGTATCCTTGAAAGGTTTCTATAAAATTAAATGTTCTAACATTTTTTATTAAAGTTGAATCTTGAAGGAAATTTAAAATTTTATTCAACATTTGAAAAATGTCTTACTCTGTTTATTTATTTTCAGCTAGGCCTTTTTAGTTAAAATTACATTTATATGATTATATATATAATTTCAAATAGTAATATAAAATTTCGGTAAATATAATGAATAGCTCTAAATCCTTTACAAAAGGATTAAAGAGTGCACTTTTGATCATTGACGTTACTGAAGAACAATATTTTCAAGGTTATTAATTATTTATATATTTATTCCTCCTCAAGATGAATACATATACAATAATATTCAATTTGAATGTTTATGAGCAAAACCATTTTCAATTTACAAAATGTGTTCGAAATTATTTAAGAAAATGTAACTATATATATATATATATATATGACATGATTAGCATATCAAAAATGAATATAAATTTTCATTACACACCAATTACATTTAATCTGACATTGAACATGTTCTATAAATCCTTGCATAAATAACATATATATGTAAAATTTATGTTTCAAAAGGAAAAATTGAAATATATCAAGGGAAAGAAATGATTGAAAATATTAAGAAAATTGCAAATTATCTGAGCTCTGAATTTATTATAGATTCGCACCTCTGTTTCCACCCAAATGATAAATCAACACTTTCTGCTTTATATCCAAGTGGGAAGTTTAATAAATATATTTATAATAAATAAATATCAAAAAGTTGATTTCTATTTCAATTTTTTTAACAATTATTTTGTATGCTTTATATTGTAATTTTAGTAGCTGTTTGTTTATCAATGTTCTTATTATTAGGAAATTTAAATCAAAGTAAATAATTAAATAGATGTTTATTAGCGATAAATTTGAGATTATATAAACAATTTTGATATATTTTTCATAAATTATCATAAAATTTATATAAATCATATATACCATAAACATATTATATATAAATACATATATATTTAAATATAGAGCATATCTAAAATAATAATAAATATAAACAAATTATATATCTACATTAACAAGGGCACAGAGAATATACGCACACTATGTGAGAATTATATTCATAGGGAATACATAATAAAACAGAAATAATCTTATATCCTAATTCAACACATTGTTTTGTAGGTGTTGGTTTATGTGATAATCCTCATTCACAACTACACCCCTTGTTGAGAGATATTAAACCTGTGAATATGGCTAAGAAACAATATTCATGTTTTTGGGAGAGTAACTTATTAAGTTATATAGAACAAATGGGTATTGAACATTTGTATTTAACTGGAATAAATACTGATTATTGTGTATTTGCAACTGCAATTGACTCATTTTATAATGGCCTAAAAACAACACTTGTGATTGATGGTTGTTCTACATTTAATGGTTCAAATGGACATAAAAAAGGAATACAAGATTTTAGTAGGTTTCTTGGAATATATGGAAGATGTGTTTACACAAATGATATCATATCAGAATTATAAATATATAT
>JADHZB010000735.1:8094-22812 GCA_015657535.1 Nephromyces sp. MM_2019
GGAGGGGAGGAAGAGGGGGGCTCACACACATACCACCACCTGCACTGTTCACTTAGAAAGAATAGAAAAAAACCGTTTTTTAGAGAGGAAAGCAAGCGGTTCTCCACAATATAATTTGATTAGATTGCGCAAAAAACTTCAAATGCTCGTCCAAAAAAGAAAATCTCTCTCGCACACACGTGTGACCGTGGGGGGTGGAAGGTAGAGGTTTGGCATAGAGTATTCCTCAGAGAGGGGACAGGAAAACAAAAAAGCCGCACACAAGAATGAGGTAAATACAGGTAGCTGCACATTCATGAAGGCAGTTCCTTGCAAAGCATTAGCAAAAGCTTGAAAATAAAAGGTAGAAAATTCGAAAGAAAGCAAAGAGAGACAAGACTAGGGAGAGCTAGTAAATGGATGAGAAGGACGGGTACTCATAATAAGGTGCACACACACACAGAAGAAGTCACATATACGGGACACACACATGTCAACACGAGAACACAAATACAGAGACACGTAAACACAGGTGATGCACACACAGGCATACCAACGCAGAGAAACACACTCAGGCTGCCACACGCGAACAAGCAGATACGAACCAGCGCACACAAACCAACACACACAAATCAACACACGCCAATACGCCCCAACACAATCCAATCCACACCAACCAGCGGACACAGATTTATGAAGAAACCCCCGTCTTTACACACAACTTAATCATACACGACCCCACAAGTCCTCCAGTACGCCACACACACTAATTTGACGCTGGGATATGTGTTAATTCACTCGTAAGAGCTATGCGGAGACTTCTATCTCCTCAGGCAACCCCAACCTCTGCAGCTCATCAGATGGTGGAGGCTAAGAAAGTCAAGCGACGAGAGATGAAGAAGAGGAGCAACTCTCTTCTCCCTCCGGAAAGCGTTTCCACCAAATCACAAAGCTGCACACACCACCCACCGGCGTGAGGGGTTCACACTAGGGGAAGATAGACGCTCAGATGTACATGCCCCGTTTAGATGCACACAATAAGATTTCATCTGCAGTGGTGGCGGAGGTAGGTTCTTGGGGAAATCAAGAGCTGCAGGCTTCACTCCCCACCCCCCCCCCAAGCCACAAACCCTTGATTCATTGCGTCTCTGCACACTCTAGGCTCTTCTCCTCAGCAGAACTTTTAGGCGAGGTAGCTTCATCTAGAGTGGGAGGGGGGTGTTTGTTCTAGGCAATGGCATTAAAGGTGAAGGGGCTGTAGTGTATGTTGAACTATATTTCTACGACAGTCTCCCCCGTGTGTGAGTGTCTGTGAAGGTGCTGCTTCTCGGGCGACTCGCTCCATGCAAGCTGTAAAAATGTATAGAAAAGGCTGAAAAAAGCTGGGTTTTTCAGTGTATAAACATCGCTAGTAATCTTCTAGAGGAAGAGAAAATAGGGGGAAAAGATATTTTTCTTATAGCCAGGGGAAGGGGGTGTGATTCAATAGCAAATGCGGATTCTCTGGCGTTTGAGGGAAATGCTGAGTGTGTGGTCATACGATGGGATAAGTGAAAAACAAATACCTGGAGCAGATTTGTGTGTTGATGTGTGTTTATCTGTTTTGGGGTGTTAATTTGTGCTTGTATTTGTGTTTGCCTGATGTGTGCTGATACGTTTTTGTGTGTGTTGGTGTGTGCTGATGTGTGTTGATTTGTTCTGGAGTGTGTTAGTTTGCGTTTGTACGTGTTGGTGTGTGTTGATCTGTGTTTGTGTGTGCTGTTGTGTGTTTGTGTGTGTTGGCATGTTCTGATGTGTGTTGCTCTATGTTGAAATGTGTTGGCAAGTATCCTGGTTTGTGTGTTGGCTTGTGCATGTTGGGGTGCCGCTAGGTGCTACACTAGGTGTCTGCAAATTGGTGTACTTTTGTGTATATCTATTCCTGATAAATGTATTGGTGTGTGCTGCTAGATATGTGTGTGCACTTGCATCTACACATATCTAGCAGCACACACACACTTTACTAAGTTTAGCTGAAGCTGCTTCGCTGAGCGGAGTCTTTGCAGCAAATCAGTAGCTGCTTTACGCATAATAGAAGCGCCTCTTATGAAGAATCCAAAAGATATACTTTCCAGCATATTAATAGCTTCGTGAAGCAAATAATTAGAGACATACATACACATAGGCATAGATAGGGGCACACGCACATACACAGACACACACACAAAGACACGCATAAACACAGACACAAAGACAGATACACATACACACACACATAGAGCGGCAAAAAAAACATAGATACACACACACATCCACATATATAGACATCGACACACAGATAGAGACACACCCACCCACAGAGATACACATATACACACAGATACAATATAATTGGTAGCAAAACTATTTTTATGATCGATTAGCGGCTAATGATTAACCAGTCAGTTGCTAAAAATATGGGAGCACACACTCTTTGCATATATAAGACTGGGAGTTTTCCGGCAAAAGACGTACAAAGGAAAAGTATAATCAGTGTGTGTGGACGCAATAGCTCGCTTTTATGTGAGGATCTTAGAGGAGGCAACAAATTTAGAAACTCGCAGCAATTGAGCAATAAGACTCGAAGCCTCATAGGCACATACCAGAGATATACACACATACAGACACATACAGAGACACACATATCCACAAAGAGAAAAAGATACACACACACCCACAGAGAAGCGCGAACAAAGAGAGAGAAAGAGAGATACGCAGACACGGAAACAAACACAAAGAGAGAGATAAATACACACATAAAAGTATACACACACACACACCCCCACACACAAAGGCTTAATATCAGGCAAACTACATGGGCTGATATTATTAGCATTGTGCTATCTTCATTTATGAGGCTTCTCTGATTCGTTGCTTGCTGGTTGCAAAGGTTTTGTGGCATCCTTGGAAGGCTTTTCACTGGCAATTGATGAAGAGCTCTTGTGATGAGCATCCACCTCCATATCCCTCCACTGCCTAGCCATTTCTATAGCCTTTGGTGAGGCATCTTTACAGAATAGGAAGAAGCCTTGAAGCTCTGCCATACCTGAAGAAGGCGAGGAAGAATCAGGCAAAAAACTGCACACACACACTTTCTCACACAGGAAAAAACGAGTTTATAGGCTGAGAAATTCGCACACAAACTCACTGCGTGAGAAAAAAATACATGCCGGTATATCGTGTGTAGTGCTCATATTAGTGTATCGTGTGTAGCACATACCCCGTTATATCATGTGTACAGCACACAAGCACAGATCCATTCACAAAGAGTCAACCACACGCAAACCAATGTACATAAACATACGCTCACACACACATACATACACATACATAACGAAACACAAGAACACACGCACCGACACACACACAGGCACACACGAACACACACGCACATACAAAAAACCAACTTATATGCATGGGAGCCAAGATTTCAGTAAACTCTTCAGCTGCTTCCTCTTCTTCAGGAAAAAACCTCAAAAACATTCGCTTAATTTGACTTGCAGTAGCATAGCCAATGCGAATCTTCAAGTCTACTCTGCCGGGTCTAATTAAAGCTTCTGGTAGCTTATCGATTTGATTAGTCGTCATAAAGATAACTCTTTCCTCAGTAGCAGCAACCTGAAAGAGGGGTGTATGTACAACGGGAGAAGATGTGGAGAAAGGATATAGACACACACACACACACACAGTGGCTAGTGTTGGGATGTAGCAAGACCTGAGAGAATGGGAGGTGTATTTACACAGGGAGAAGACATGGGGAAGGAATACACATAGTATAAGATAGTATAAAAGCAACAAAATCCAATAAACACATAAAATGGTAAACCGTAGACTCAAAATCACGTACCAGGTTCAGCGTCAGAAGACACAAACATACACATAGGGAGACATACATAAACAAACAAAGAAAGCTTCAACCTACCCCATCTAACGCATTGAGAAGTCCACTAAAGGTAACTCTGCGGCTACTAGGGGTTCGATTCTCCACTATCACTGTAGTCGCACCAGACGCTGCACTTCCACCACCCTCCTCCACACTACTTGCACTTTCTCCGACTTTATACGACTTTGGTATGTTCTCTGGTGCCACAGCTCCATCGATATCTTCAAGCAGCAGAAAGGTCCTTGGAGGCACCGTCCTGGAGGAAGAAACATTATTGCTAACAATTTCCCAGCATTCTAACCCTCAGGCCACACACACACACACACACACAGGAAGGGGGAGAGGGAGAGAGGAAGAGGCACAGAGAGAGAGTTTCAGAAACATGTACAGAAAGATAGAGGCATACAAAGAGAGAAGGTGAGATACACACAAAGAGAGGGACACAGAGAGAGATATCATAGCGCCACAGGGAAAACGGCACATCACCCCCCACCCTGCACTCACGCCAACAAATACTGCAAACGATCATCTGTAAGAAGCGGATCTTCGACGTTAAGTATGCATATATTGTACTTCAAATGACCCGCCAAAGCCATAACAAAGCTGCTCTTTCCACACCCTGGGGGGCCATACAGCAGATACCCCCTCCTGTAGGGTATACCCCTCTCAAAGTACCAGAGAGAGCCCTTCAAGAAGTCTAAAACATCCTCCAACACCCTCTCAGCTATGCCATCAGATAGTATAACAGAAGAAAACTGACGAGCTCTCTTTGGGTTCCCAAAAGGCCTCCATTCCTGCCCAAAACTCGTGTAAATGATGGTTTTCCCCTCGTCTTTCTGTAAGGCCATATCTCTAGCTTCGTGTAGGAGTTGATTGAAGATGCGTTTATCCCACACAAAAGTTGTTAGGGTAAGGGTTTCCCAAGGAGATCCAGTCGTCATGTCTACCTGAGGGAAGTGGGGGTGATGAGGGGGGTGATGGGGGATTGTATCACTAGGATGTGGTCGTTGGATTACAAGGGAATGCTGGGGGAGATGGTGTTGTGTGTGCGTAAGTACTACGAGAGGTTTATGAGGAGATTACTAAAAATCTAAAGGTAAAGACGCCCTCAGAACAAGTTAACAACACACACAAGAGAATGCTATGAAATTATCTGAGGAGGTGAAAGTTGCTGCATTCGGAAAAGACCTCCCCAAAAATTACTGAAAACACACACAAAGCGCTTGCATACATCCATTCAACGCCATATAAATTATCTGATACTCCGTTACACACACACACACACACGCACACACACAGAAAATCAAAAAGCTGGGAACGCACACTATAATAAATTTCCGGCACACAGCAAACCAACACACAATAGCACTAGCTAACTAACCATCTGCTTCTCTCTCTCACGCTTCACTAAGATGAAGCGATTCTTATAGTTTAGTATATGCCTGCCTGTGCTAGGAATGTAGTCAAACGCTACTTTAACATGCCCTGAAGATTCTTTGAGATAAGTAGTTTCCACACCTAGGTGTCTGGTGCTCGATCCTCTGATTAACATACACGCACACACACACACATAAAGAGAGAGAAGGAATCGTCGCAAATAACTTGATTTAGGCCATTCAGAACAGAGAAAAAGAGAAAGAGTGAGAAGCAATTCTACATCCTTTGATCTACACCATTCAACAAACAGAGAAGCACTTTTGTAAACCCTACCTCCACCACTCAACACATAAAGCGTCACTCCCACGCACCCCACCTCCAGCATTCAACACACACACAAAACCCTCACATGCAGCATCAAAACCCCACCCCCCCACCCCTTATCACGCGATTTCGCCTTCATCTTCGCACCTAGCAATCAGCCACTGCATAACCCAAGAATAGCTAAAGTCTTTACTAGGAATCTCTAGAGATGTGAGTAACATACGCCGAGCAGCTACTGTGGAAGAGAACGCTAGTGTGCGCAGTATGCTGAGAGCAGCTCCTACTCCAATCAAGCCAAAACCCGCAGTAAAGTAAGGGTTTTCAGAGAAGAACTGGGGTACCCAAGGGGGAAGGTAGTTACTGAGTGCTGGGGGGAGGCTTAGGGGGGTGGAGGGCTTCTTTTCAGCGAGTGGGGGGGGGAGCGATGGGAAAGCAGCTCCATCAGATAATGCCGTAGAAGTTGTAGATGATGAGGGGCTAGGCATAGCTGCCGAGCCTGGAGAGAGAGGGGTGTGCTGGGAGGATATTGAGGGGTGCATTGGGGGGCGTGGTGGGGGGGTTTGTTGAGGGGTGCATTCAAGCGTGCATTGGGGGGTGAATAGGGAGATGCATACAAATGCAGCCACAATAAGGCAAAGCTTCTAATGCAGTTTTGCTGCTAAAGAAAGTTGAAATGAGGTTGTGAGATTTCAAGAAGATGGAGGAAATCTATACAAGCTGAAAGCTTAAAGAATAGTGAATCGAAGATCATTGGGCGTGTGCTGACAAGATGAAGAGGATGAAAATAAAACATCCACTTTTCAATACACACAGACAGGTTTAAGACTCTTTTTTCAGAGTGCATGCCCACACACACATCAATGCCCCCACACCGACACATCAGAAAAGACCCAAATAAGTTACCCTTAAACGACGTCATCATTGTTCCTGCTCAATTGCTGACTAAATATTCATCAAAACACTCCAGAGAAAACTACTTTCTGCGATAATTGCATTAAAATTCCTTCCTCTAAATGGATGACAAGAAAGGGAACCACAACCAAAAACACAAAAAAACGAAAAGCCTCTAAAAATCCCGTCCTTCCGCAGCATATTCCTTCCAGTTGAGCAGATGATACCTTCTTCTTCAAACTGGTAAAGTATTTGTGCAATTTCCTGCTATTTACACTTTCACTCTGAAGAAAATAAAAATAAGGCGAAAATTTATCAAATTAACACGCAAAACACAATCAATCCAAAAAATTCGAAATTTCCAGATATTTTGATGCACAGCGGGATACATACACCCTATCCTCGCAGATTCCCTCTTCATCTTTACAGCTTACCTCTTAATCCCCACAAATTCCCTCCTCATAAAATCTCTCATCATCTCCACAAATTTCCTCATCTTCATGAATTCCCTCTTCATCCTCTTAAATTCTCCAAAACCCCAAAAATATCAAGAAAAACTCCAATTTTTCGACAAAATTGACGCAATTTCATGGAGATAAACACTGAAGATGCCTTTCCTCTCATCACGACGTGTTGTTAACTTCAAAAATAATTCCTACCGGAAAGAGCGGCAGTATGAAGAAGATGTGGCGTTTTTTTCATCTAAAAGGAAGAAGAAGGAGAAACATCAATTCGCGCACACACCAGCGTGATATCGCAATCCCATGAAGATTTGCAGGAAAAATACGCCACTGAAGAAGATGCGTGGGAATAGAAGAAGCTGTGAGTTACTAGACGACAAATTCTTTTCAGGAAGAAGAGGGAGTTGAAGAAGGAATGTCTAAATTATGAAGAATTTGCTAGAAGCTAAGAATGTGCGATTAATAGCAGTTGAGGGGAAGCTTCTTTGTGATGACGTAGTCTTTCGAAGGGCACACACATGGGTGGGGGGGTAGGTCAAGAGGTACACATACACGATGGGTACACACACGGGGCACGTAGCATTGTTTGCAAAGAGACACACACAAGTTACAGGAGTTCTCACTCTGTGTGCATGCCAAGGTTTACTCCACGTCATTACTGTTTCCCCTGCGAACGCCGCCCACCAACAGACTGCTTCAGATCGAACACACTCTATCCGCCCCCCAACCCCTCCAACACCTGATACCCCCGCTTTCCATCCGACCCCAACACCCCCTACAATACCCCTCTACCCAGAACACCCCCCTCTACCCAGAACACCCCCCTCTACCCAGAACACCCCCCTCTACCCTTTGCGTTTACAACACACTCTCTACCTCCACCCCCTTATACCCCCAAACCCACAATACCCCAAATACCACCTATACCCCCCCTCTCTATCCTCCCCGAAAACCCTCCACACCCCGTTGGCTCCATCTGTTCCTAATACTACCCTCTACGCTCAGCATCACCAACACTCCCTGCCACCCCCCTCTGCCCCCAACACCAACACTTGCTACCACCCCCCACACTACGACCGCCTCCAATTCCCCCCCATGCCCCCAACACCCCACATAACCCCACCACCTCACACACTACGACCACCCCCAATACCCCCTATACCCCAACACCTCGCACACACATATAGCCTAACCACACACCATACAAAACCCCTCACGATGCCTCCTCCCCCGACAGCAGCGCGTCAGTCCACCCCTCCAACCCTACTTACCAGCCCCCCACACACAATTTGCGGGCGCAGCATACATACGAACCAGCAAAGCCTGCAGCGACGAAGGGCAATCGACCGCCGCCGAGCTTCATCTCCCTCCTTCATCAAGCATTAGCAAGCCTCTGAGATTCAATGCTTCACACATATCAGAGTGCGTAACCAAAAAAATCAACTTTAAAGCAGTTTTCTCGCGCTTGAAGCATCGAGATAAACCTTCGAATGTAAACATATTCATCTTCATCTTCAGTTCTATCTGTAGCTTCATCTTCTTCATCATCTCCCTCATCTTCACCTTCGTGCTCATCTTCAGTTTTGTCCGCATCTTCATCATCATCATCCCCACTCCTAAATTTCTTCAATTTCCAGCAAAATGGAAGGCTAAAAGAGCAAATCTTCAAAATTAAGGGAACATCCCCTTATTTTTGAAGATTTTCCCCCTTCCTGAATGTCTACAACGTAGAAATCCAACAAAAAAATGAATTTTAAAGGATTTTCAGAGAATATTCCCCTGATTTCTCGTTTTAAAGGCGATAAATATGTGAGTTTCAAAGGGGGACAGACTTGGAGGCTGAGCAAGCCTTCAAAGACGAAGATCGCCTTGAGGAAGGGGCTCTCTCCGAGCCTTTTTGTAGGCTTTTCTTTTTTGGTGCTTTTATTTCCTTTGATAGGAAGCTGGAAACATCGAAGGGAAAGGCAAAGGCTCTTGAGAGGAAGTGCTTAGTTCAGAAGAAGTGTGTGTATTGCTTGGTGTGTTGATTGGTGTGTGTTGATGCGTCTGGGTGTGTTTTTTTTTTATCTGGAGAAACTGCAGTTTCTCTAGTTTAACCCAATTGCGTGGCTTTTTTAGTTTTTTTGTTGTTGGAATTTCAAACACACGCTTTACACACATAGAGGCATGCTACACACAAACCCGCTTCATGTACAACACAAGCGGTTCACAAGCACCCACTTCGCACACACGCCCACTTCACACAGATATACACGCCCCCCCGGCGACTTTCTCTTTATGTTGCTCTTTATCCCCTCTCTGTTCACTTCTTTTCTTTCTACTCCACGTCGTATTCTCATTGAAAACATAAAAAATAATTCAAATATTCGCTCTTCCAAACGCTCCTTTTTAGCGGTTTTTAGAGCAATTTTTTCTTAGTTTACTGTATAGATAAGAGTTAGAAAAAGTTAGAATTTGTGGGAATGTATGCTTTTATGCTGTTTTAATGCTCTGAAGAAGAATTTGCGATTAAGCACAGAGTTTTATCGAGTTATACGTCATCCTCTATGATTTGGCTTTATAGAAGAGGAAGAAACTTCTTCCTGTAGGAAACGCAGTAAGGCGAGGAAGCTTCTGCTAGTGTGAGAGTGTGTGTGCCGATTCTTCTGCAGAGGCTTGAATATTAGTTCGCGCACACAAGGTGCATCGATAAATCAAAAAATTGTGGAAATGCTGAGGCCTTGTGCGTCGGTTTTTGAAGCGAATTATACAGGAAACTGAGCACTTTGCTCTGGGTGTGGGGGGGAGGTGGGGCTCGTGTGTTTGTGGTGAATATCTTCCCGTGTGTGCGTGTGTGTGTGTGTGTGTGTTTCATCTTGCTACCTTTGCGTGTATGTGTGTTTCAACTTTCTACCGTTATAGAGTCTTTTCTAACAGAGAAACGCAGGGAATTTGGTAGCTTTTTGTTTCATGCAGAAAAGCTTATCGGATGCTTTCAGTTGAAGCCAAAGTAGTTTCAATCTTTCAAGACACAGAAATTTTTGAGTGTGCGTGTTGATTGTACATACACTCAACACAAAGCTGCTTAACCTTGAAGAGAATTTTTTCCAAACTTAGGGCCTATCCCTATGGGTGTGTTCTCCTATTTCACATTCCTTGGAGTGTAGGTACACTCCAAAGACAACCATATCATGCTTTTCACCTTTGAATTTCTTCTTAGAAGCAGGGAATCCGCATTTTTTTTAGCGCTACAAAGTCTTCACGCTAGTCTTCACTGGCAGTGTAGAAGGTTGTGAGTATTGGTAGATGATGGAGAAGATGAGCCAAAGATTGAGAATATATATATATATCTCTCCCTTTCTCAAGAAAAGGAGTCTTTACACATGAAGATGAAGATGCTTTCTTTTCCCAAAGAAAATAGCAAAAAGCTGTAGAAGAGGGCGAATGCTCCTGTTTATACTCTTGAAACTAGCAAGAGAGGGTGAGTGTTTTCCTCTTCAAAAGGTAAAAATCCCAGGAAGAGGTAGTTTTTTCCTCTTCTCTCATAAACCTCCATAACCGCATTGTTTCCCTCCTCTACCAGAAAACAGCGAAAACCCTCACTTTTTGCATGCTAATTCTCTCAAAATAGACTAATCTAGGAGAACACTTAACTTATTACGGTAGAACATACTCATAGCCACGGCATCCAGCCGACATACATTCTCGACAGATTGTATGGGCACATGGCAGCTCTAATCAGCTCTTCTGTTTGACTCTTGTAAGAGAGATTATTTCGTCTAATCTGAGGAGGAGGAAGAGGGGGGGAAAGCGTGAGAATTAGCGATATATCTCGAGGCTTTACAACACAAGAGAGTGAGTAATACAAGGGAAACGTAGGCATTACTTTAAGATCATAACGGGGGGGTACTCTGGGTGTACGTACAGCCAAGGGCGTGCAAATAGCCTTGAAGCTTGCCCCACGCTGAGCTTCGCTTTCAAGAGGGTGATGGAGGGAGAATAGTAGTAAATGTATGCTTATGGGTAGGTTATCGTGTGTTTGTGTGTGGTTATTTCTGACTTGGTATGAACGTGTGTGTTTTTTTTTGTGTGCGACTTCATTGGTGTGTGACTATTTTTGTGTGTGTAAGTTGATTGGTATGTCTGCACGTGTGTGCGTGACTTTTTGGGTGTACGACTCTATTGGCGTGTATCTGAATTGATTGCTTCTTAGTGTGTGGCTCTATTAGTGCGTGTCTGTCTTGGTGTAAGAATCTACTCGTAGGGGTGTGTATTGGTGTGTTGGCGTGCGACTGTATTATTGCGTGTGTGTACATTACTCTATTCTTGTGTGTGCTTGTGACTTTATTGGTGTTTGTGAGTGTATATGGGATAGAGAAACTGCTTCACTATTTCAAAGCAGATGCAATGATGCGCATAGTCGAACATACAGCATGTGTGTGAATTGCCATGGCTGCATCTACATCTCTGTGTGTGTATCTTCGCTGAAAGAAAAACATGCCGTTTGCATGCATTCATTCACACCAGTCCGTGTGTGTACACCAAGGACAATGTAGACGTGTATGTTTCTTCCTATTAGTTATACGATGCTTTTTGTGAGTACTTCACTGAATTCAGCATCATTGAGCTTAGTAAAATCGACTACACACACACTTCTTTCAAATATATTGCTTTATCATAGTCGTTTGTGTTACCTCGATTTTACACCAGTGTGTGCAGATGTAGCTATATCATTAGGGTATTATCAATGATCAATGGGCATAGAAGTCGAATACACACAATGCTATATACACTCTCACATCCAAAAGAACCACGACATATAAGAAGGCATAAAAAAAGAAAAAAAACGTCAAACACACACGCACACACACACACGCACACACACACACACGCACACACACGCACACACACGCACACACACACACGCACACACACACACGCACACACACGCACACACACGCACACACACACACGCACACACACGCACACACACACACGCACACACACGCACACACACACACGCACACACACACACGCACACACACACACACACACGCACACACACACACATTCCTACCTCCTTGTTCTTGCAATGCAGAGCATTTCGCACTACTCCCTCTGCTAAAGGGGGAACTCCTGGAGGAAGTGTTAGTGGGCCGACATTCACCATCCCATCGAGCTTCTGTGCGATCTCCATGATTGTCTTCCGAGCCTTCTCCTCCCCGGAGCTTCTAGTATTCTTTGCCCACTCTATCAAGGGATCATGGACAAAGCTCTGAGAACAGCAGACAAACACACACACACACACACACACACGCAGGGCCTTACAATGTGGAAAGCTAAGGGAATGTTTTAGGAGCAACCTGCTAGTGTACGTGACCTTGAAAACATGCATTTAAGCCTGTTGGCGCTATGTGTCTGTGTGCGAGGGGTGTGCTTTGTAGATCTTGTGTGTGAGATGGTAGTAAACTTTAAGTTACTGACAGTGAAATCATGCAGCACACATCACTTACATAAAGTACCAGTGCACGCTCACAAAAGCATACACACAGGGGGGGAGGGGGGAGGGTTCAAACCCTGAAAGTTTTTATAGACACATAAATAGAGGGGTTTTGGAACCCCCCAAGTATTTATACACACACACACACACGCACACACGGGTTTTCAACGTGATTGAGACGCTCTTTGAGGGCGAGTTGCTTACCATCAGAACTGACAGGAGGATATCTTTGTGCTGACGCAGCAGCCGCATAGTCTCATTGCAGGCAACGCGGTAGCTGCCCTCCACACCAGTAACTCCCATAGGAGCTATACAGTTTTGGGTTAGGCGAAAAGGAACGATCTGGGGGGAGAAGAGTATGGGGGGTGGTTTGGGGGGTGCGTACGGGGTTTAATAATGATGCAAAGCCTTTTGCAGCCTTACAATGTAGGGTAACAAGAGATGATAAGGGGGTCTTTATATCGGGGAAAGTTTTACACACACACATGTAGCGTGCCTCATGAATGAGAAAATAAGCATATAATAGCATCGATATAGCCATGGGATAGGAAAAAGGCTTAGGTGTACATACACCACCATCTTCAGCATGAGTCTACCTCCTAAAAAAGCATTCTACGCAGAGCAAAGAAACAATATCGAAGCTATCATACTTGATTTTTTGCTGTCAATACACTCACACACATACCCCCCAACATACACACCAACACACATATACCCACACCCACGTATCCGCATACTGAAACCCCCGCAGACCCACATCCACACACATACCCATCTACCAAAACATACGCTAATACACCAACACACTCATACCAATACAGCCAGATCCACGCACCCATAGCTATACGCACACACTAACACAAACGCCCACACACACACTGAAAAAAAAATACCCATCCACAAACCAACACACACAACACACGCATACACACAACACTCGGACAAAAGCACCTCTGGAATCTCCAGTTCAAAGCCTTTACCAAACAGGCAGTCAAAATCAACGTGCACGATTCCTCCAGTAGTTCTCTCAATCAGCAGGTTTTCGCAATGCCTGTAAAGCGTGTGCATTTGCAAAGCGTTTACGCAGTGATACTTACACCCCCTCAAACACACAGAAATCATCACTGTAAAGGAATCGAAAGATGCTCTACTATCAAAACACAGTTTCTCTCTTTTGAAACACCGCAGGGATATGTTTTTATTGTATATATATGGCTGATGGGTATCTTTAGTGTATATACACGGGTGTGTGTTTGCGTTTTTTTGATGTACGTACATTAAAACAGCTTCATCATTAAAGTGGAGTAGCTGATGCATAAACCTTTTTTTTAGTGAGTGTGTTGGTGTGTGTATGTGTGCGCGAAAACATCATATATACGGAAGAAGGTTCGTACACTAAATACAGAAAAGCAAGAAATCTTTGCTGTTCTATAGACTCAATACACCAGAAACTTCAGCTCACCCTGTGTACATGCGCAAAAGCAGAATAACAAAAGAAAGGCACGCAGACACACACACAGGAAGAACGATATACACATAAAGACAGACACACTCAGATAGACACGTAGGAAGACATAAAGTCACCGAAGGACACACCGAAATAGAAAGATACACAGACATAGACTCACACCAGGCGTTTCACCATCCAGCCACGGTATCCGCCCCATCATCATAGCTTCACCCATACAGGGTTGCTCAACTAATTCACCATATCCCTCTCCTATTAGCTCTCCTAGCTAGCGATCTTTTCCATGTTGATTTAGAGTCAAAAAATGATAGCAACCTTCCTAATACTCGGTATATATCTTTCGCACAAAGAAGCCTCTATCAGGAAAGCATCATGAAGAAGCCTCAACGAAACTAGCTCGGTAATATCCCCTCCAAAAACCACTCCGCTGATAAACTCCATAAAAAAATCCTTCACTAAGAACCGCCCCCAAAATCACCCCTCCCCCTCAATATCCCCGCCCCTCAATAACCCGCCACACTTAACCCCCAACTAAGAATCCACCACACGAAATATCCCCCCCAAACCTCCTTCCCACTCCAAACCTGTTTGCATACCCCCAACTATCATCAGCACGCTTTACACACAACTCACCTATCTCCAAGACCTACTAGATATCCAATCATACTCCAAACAGCAGTAGATTTCGTATACTTTAGGCGCGCCAAAAACCACCTCGAGGGATCGCTTTGATACATTTTAATATACACACTACAAACGCAAAAAATTCAATGAAAAGCTTTAATCCACAAGTGTTTAGGGTTTAGGGTTTAGGGTTTAGGGTTTAGGGTTTAGGGTT
>JADHZB010000739.1:0-13199 GCA_015657535.1 Nephromyces sp. MM_2019
GTGTGTGTGTAGCGTTTGTGAGGCTTGTGAAAATCTGTGATATAAGCTGTGTGGTGGCAGTGTGCTGAGCTGTGTGTGGTGGGAGTGTGCTAGGCTGTGTGTGGTGGGAGTGTGTTGAGTTGTGTGTGGGGGTTGGTGTGTAGTGCGTGTATATGGTGGGATTGTATTGAGCTGTATGTGATTGGTGTGTGGGCGTGTGCACCCATGTGCCCTGATTCCAAGCAGCTTGTGGAGATTGTTAACCTGTTTGGTTTATAGACTTTTTGTGTGTGGCACAGTGTGCGTATTACAAGCTTGGGAAAAGGAAAGGGTGTAACCGTATTAGCTACATTTGACTGTCATTCTAGTCTTCTAAATACTAGAGCTACTACACTCTTTTAGTATCTGCAGCTACTCCTAACCTCACACACACGCCATGAAGGTGAATGTGTGTGTGTTTGTGAAAGCTGAAAAGCAAGCAGTTTAGAGTGCTGTGTATTCGCTTTAACTTTGTTGGTAGGAAACTCTTCGATTAAAGAGTTTGCTGTTGCTATCCCTCTGTGAATGCTGCGAACAGCACGTTAAGATTATCTTGTGTGTGCGTGTTTGCGTATCTTGACATCCGACTATCTGTGTGCGAATGAACCTTGGATCGCAGCCAAGTAATGCCTAAACGCTACTTTGAAGAAGTAATGTATGAGCTTGAGTGTATGTGTTTTGCGCGTCTTCATGTCTACTGCTTTACGCGGAATCTCAGTGTGTGTCTCGACTTTGTGTTGGCTGCGTGTGTATTGAATGAGTCTTTAGTGTATGTGTCAATTATGTGCCGATTGTGTGTGTGTCGATTGTGTGCCGATTGTGTGTGTGTCGATTGTGTGCCGATTGTGTGTGTGTCCATTGTGTGCCGATTGTGTGTGTGTCGATTGTGTGCTGATTGTGTGTGTGTCGTTTGCATACGCATTGACTGTGTGTGCGTCAATTGGGACCACTTATATTATCGTAGGCTACCTCCACATCAGTGCTGCTCTCAGCTTTCTCTCACGATATCGTAAGGCTATCCACACAATTAAAATGATGCAATCTAATCATTCAACAGGGAGCCAAGCGTTCCAGCATTAGCTGCCTCCACATCCTTGCACATATTCCCGGTGCTAATACACACACACACACACGCACACAAGCACACACGCACACACACACGCACACACACACACACACACACACGCACACACGCATGTGAAATACTAACACATCTAAGTAGAAACAATGGCTGAGCCGATAACCGCTTGAGCTACCCTCCCTAGTGCATATACACACACTCCAACCCCATATTGTGCATACGAACACTCCAACACGCTAATATACACCCACGTTGCAACCCGCCAATCACTCATACACACATACTCCATCCCCCCCTCACCACTCATACACACACTCCACCCTCCCACCACCGTAGAACCACACACCTCCCCCATCACGCACACACGCACTGCATCCCCACCTCCACACATATACACACACTAGTAGATTCCACGAAGAATGGCAAGGTGTGTTTGAGTGAGCTAATATGTATAAAGACTCTCATTGCAACCCCCCTCACTATCACATTATACTGCATCGGAGAAGACTGCGTGTGTCTGAATATATTAATATATTCGCAAAAACCTTCTTTTCCTGCTTCTTAGTATGTTCCTTACGCATACCAACCCACTACTTTAGACTGAATCTCGTGAGAAGACAAGTAAGCAAAGGGGGTGCAGAAATGGCTAGTATGCTAGTCTGGCAGCCACAACTAGCTTCCCAGCCTCCCTCCGCTCGGTATCTATAAACAAACCCACTTTACACCCTCCAGAGACACGCACACAAAAGAGTTTTTGCCTAGTATAGAATGTTAGCAAGAAAGCATCCTCTCTTTATGATAGACACACGAAATCTCTCCCTTTTTTAGTTTACAATCGCGAGTTTATGCTTGAGTGTGTGTGTGTTTATAGTCTAGTTTCATTCTATGAAGGATGTTTTCGTGTGTTGTTAGTTTCGCCTGTTAGCTGTGGCATAAAAAGCTACCTAGAGAGCTTGTAAAGCCTTTGTCCTGCTGCTGTTAGTCTAGAGAAACACACAGAGCTTCTCCTTCGTCTTCCTTAAGTTATACTCATCTACTTTAGCTCTTATCATGAAGATGCTTTGATAAATACCATAGTGTGTGTGTGTGTGATTTCTGCGGCACCTAAACAGTCGTTTCTCTCCAAAAAAAGTGGGAATTTAGCAACTCCCTTCTTTCAGTGTTTTCTTAGTATATTCTTACGGAATTCCTTTGGCCTATCCGCAGGTTCCCAAGTACCATCATCGTATAAGCACTTGGCACTCATACACACAAGATTGCTAATTCCTGTCGGCATATTATAAGGTGTGTGTGTGTAAAAGTAATCTACCCCAGGATGGTCTGTAACAGGAGCCATGCTTGCTGTCCTCGTTTGCATCTAGAAAGAATGAATGTGGGTTTCTTGTGTGTGTAGAGGATGAAGAGACGAAATTTGCAGAGCAAAATTTCAAGCTCTATTGGTAGTGATAGGAATACTAATGAGAGAAGTATGCTCGCACAAGCACAAACGTTGGCGTAGATAAGCAATTCAGCAGACATGCACAGGGCTCAATTTGTTATGCACACACAGAGAGAGATATATATTCAATTCGTTACACCCACACAAAACACCCCAACACGCACATATATCAGCATTCTTCAAAACTCCTTCTTCCCCTTACTCTCTCATAGCTGTTTTTCTCTGAGCTCTGCTTCAAGAACTGATACTGATCCCATTCCCACGCATTTGGCGCCTTAGTGGGTAGCCTACGGCCATCAAGGAAGGCACCTGTTTGTATGATATGCTCTACAATTTCCTTCTCATTATTTGCCATCGCTTGAAGCTTCTCTGACCGTGATTCTCCTGAAGATGTTCCTCTGGTAACTGCGATTCTCTGCTTCTCTGCCGCAGGAAGGAGTGAGATCAGAGAATGAAGAGGAGAGTAACTATATAGACTAAATGTGTAGTAGCTAAATGCTTACGTTCGGGAATGAGAGAAAACTCCAAACGTTGTGCAAGAAGAAGAAGCAGTTACGAATATTTGCAAGGAGAAAAGTGTATATGTATGCAGAGTCTGAAAAGGTATTGGAAAGATGGATATTTGGGTTTTGTTGGTTAAAATAGGAATTTTTAGTTAGGTTAAGGCAAAGAGTTGGGCTCTTGAAGCTTTGAGTTGCTAAGTGAGGTGAACGTCTCTCACTACTTTTTACATTTGCTAAGTAAGATGATGGAATCTATACAATTGATATTCCGATTGGAACAGCTAAATACTCAAATTTTGATGCTCTTTTGTGAAATTGTGGAAAAAGCACAAGAAACCACCGAAAAACCAGAGAAACTAGCGGAAAAATCGCACACAAACCACCAAATATCTCTACACCCTTATTGGTGTGAATAAATCGAAAAAACTTCCAGTTACTTCTGCAGAAGTTACAGACTTTCTTTCCTTTCCGTCATTCCGCTTTGAAGGCGTTTTTTCAGGATATTTTTGTCAATTTTGTGGTATTAAAGCGTAGAAAAGGCATAGTGAAAAGTGCTATTCAACCCAAGCAGAGGAATTTATTTGGTGTATAGATATATAGTAGTAGTGATGTCGACAATTTAGCTACAAAAAAATGTATAAGCTTTTTTTAGAGCAGCCTTGATACTCTAGGTCAAGTTTCTTCTGATGACTATCTCTTCTTTCTACTTCTTCTCCTGTTTTATATCTCTAATTTATTCTTCTCTATATCTCTTGATTCTTCTTCTTATCTCACTCGCAGCTTTTTCTTTTGACCAATTAGCTCAGCCTCTACTCCTCCAACTACCTTCCCCTAGAAACACCGTCACCATTGTGCTAACAATGCACACAAACCCACCTTTTGAGCCGCTTTTAATACCAGAGTAGTCAGGGTCATCCACGTAGCCTTGAGCATCTAGAGGTAGCACCTTGTGTGTGGCGTGAATATCTGCCTTCTCATTAACTTCTAAGGCCTCTGTAGGAGGAGCTACAGAGGATCTCTGCACATCACCTTCCATCTTGATAGTATAGCTTAGATCGGTTGCTAATTATCCAAGAAAATCATATAATAGCTGAAACAGATAGAAGATACTCGCTTAGATGTGTGTGTGTGTGTGGAATTCCTGCTAAAAATCATCGTTTTCAACCATCTACTTACCCTACTTGCCAAAATGTGGTAAGATTGCTACAATGCATGGGTGATATACTAGGGATGAGCTATAATACATGTATGATATGTTAGGTGAGTTAAACACTCTATATATATTTATCTATGTGCGTGTATAACACATTACGTAAACTCAAACATTCCATATATATCAACACATGTGTGTGCATCATATCTCCCCTATATCATTCTAAATATCTGCTCTAACATACTATATGTATCAACACACACACTTCAACTAGTCCTTTATTCACTTTTCGTATGGGCATCATATTTTATTGCGCTCTAACACATCAGTTTTTCCTGACAAATTTCACTTGTGTGTTTGCAGCTTCGCTGCTTTTGCTTTCCCTCACACACATCAATCACATTAGAGAAATAGGCTCCTCTCAAAACCCCCAAAAGCACTCCTTCTCTAGCAGCTAGTTTCTCTCAGCCACAGTAGCAATAACGCCTATACTCTAGCGCGGAAACTTTGCCCACAACAGTGCTTTTCCCATGGATTTACAGGATATATACTAGCATTCTACTTAACACACTAGTATTCTTTTTTTATAGGTTAGAAAGTTTCCTCTTTGGCATTCACGCTAGGTAGCTCTAGAAAATATTTGTATACAGTTTCACACACTCTCATCATATCGAGGTTTAATTTGCCCGCTAGGTCAAGCACAAAGCTTCCTAAGTTTTCCGGCACACACACACAAACACACTAGCTGTGTTAATCTATTAGGCTATTTCAACGGTACTAAGAAGAATATTATTGTATTCCCTCTAGGAAACTACTATTGAGGGACCAAACTGAGCAGGTTCTTTGTGAAGCCTTCACACTAGGGAGAAACTAGAGAGAAAACTAAGCAATGCTGCCGAGTTCAGTTTACCTGTTGATCATGTATAGCACGGGATACACACTGCCTCCGGCTTATTCTTGCGCGGAGAAATACTCCAGTTCAAGCAGTGTGTGCGAAAAAATACTCTCTATAGTGCACCAACTACTACAGGGTACATAACTTGCAGCAGATTTTTCGGCTTATTCCTCCTCTTGCTTAATACAGTATATACACTTTTTGTTATAGGGAGAGAGAAAAATATATAAATATATATAGAGAGGGAGCGATAGAGATGAAAACACATACACATGTATATATCTTCTTCTATACGTATTATTTAGCGCACTGTGTATCCGCGAAGGAAATCGCCGGTATCCACATACATATGCCTTCAATGGGACAAGTTATGTTGAGCTATTCTCACAGCGCACACTACATGTTCCCCTTCGCACTTTTGCTAGAAGCACCGCTACGCCTGTATTGCCTCGTTGCAAACACACTGAGAAGTGTAGGAGTAGGAAATGAAGTCTCTACCCGTGGAGGTATTCGATAAACACACCATTATAGCCATGTGTGTGTGTGTGGCTGACCATGTGGGCAACTACCTCGCACAGTCATTGAGCTTGGCTTTCGCCCTTTGAAAGTCGCGCGAATGAGTGGGGAGTTCGCCAAGCACACTGCTTTTTAGCTAGGTATTGCCTGTGTTTTCACACTGAAAGGGGGGATATTATATTATATCTTTTCATTTAGCTGGTTATATAGGATACAGCCGTGGAACTAACTCAGTGGATTCACTAGGTAACCGCCATATGAAGACCAGGCGATGGTGCGTGTGGCGCTGTATACTAGGCCCGGTCGGTAGTAGTATGTGGGCTGTGGTGTGCGTGGGGAAAGGCTGGAAAAGGTGTTGTAAAGCATTAAGGATTTAAGGGGAACCTCTACTTTACATGCGTAAAAGCCAAGTTTGAGTAGCTAAAAAACTAATGCGATTAGTTCCTACTATACGTAGGTAAAAGCCTAGTGTGATTAGCTTAAACTTTGCGTGGGAAAGCCTAGTTTGGGCGGCTAAAAAACTAGTGTGATTAGCTCTACTTTACATAGCTAATAGCCTAGTTTGAGTAGCTCTACCTTACATGGAAAACACTATGCTACAAAAGAGGTTATACAGATTTTGTGCATGTACAGCCGCTTACAGAGAAGTGGTTTGCACTGGTGGGTTACTACCCCTGGTGGTGTTTTAAGCTGCCAAGCCTACCAAGCAGGCAGTTTACGCAGAAAACAAGCAAACGAGCAATGAATTAACGATTGGATAAACTCCTGTAATAAATCGTCTAAATAATCTACAATGTTCATACATTTTGCCTATGAAAGACGCTCATTTTGGGGGCTGCAATAAGCCAAATCTACATGTGTGTGTTCCTAGTAATAATAGCATATGTGAATGTGCTTCTGGTAATAATATCACACACACTAGTGTGCTTCTAGTCAAAATACATATTTTGATGCCGACTAAGCGGGTGCCAGTGCATGTGCTGAGCTGCCCTACTGTTTATCCTCCACGGAAGTGTGTTCCATTTCATTTTCTGACCAAAAGCCTCCGATGATTTACTCCGATACAATTCTGCTTCTGTTTTGCGCGTATTCTCACTTTTTAGTACTTTCTTACTTTGAAGCACTCGTGTGAAATAGCCCGATAATGGAATTGAGCATGCCATGATTTTCCAACACACATATTATCCACACACACAGTGACGCCCAAGCGCAATCACTTCAACCACACACATAGCGATGCCCCTACACACGTCTTTATCACTTCATCCCCACATACAGTGATTCCTCCACCCAATCGCATCATCCCAGCACACACAATGACTCCCCAACCCAATCATCTACGCACACAAACCCCCACACACACATTCCATTAACCACCCAAATCAATAAAATTCCCCACAGTTAGCCATAATAGCTTCATAATCTTCAGCTGCGATTAATACTGTCAGAGGTCTTCTTGCACGGAAAATGACAGAGAAAACTTCAGTATAACTGAAGGAATACTCGCATCTTCTGAGCATCTCAGCTCTTGCACGTTACAGATGTTACAAAGCCTCCAACAATACGCATACGTATCATTTCGTGCAAATTTTAGACACATCAAACGGATGGAGAAGCTCACGCTTATACCTCTCGATGTAACCTAAAGCTAATAGAAATCTGCACACATACAAGGCAAAAAATCAAAATGGGCAATAGCCTTGGTTTGAACCTCCTTTATATTGTAGAGAATATGCAGATGGAGGCTAGAAATATATTGAATTTCAAGTCACCAGGCAATTCTTCAGTAGAAAAAGTCTTCACTAATGTTTACATATGTATATATAGATATCTCTATCTTTCTCTGTCTCTCTCTCTCTCTCTATATATATATATATATAAATATCTCCCCGTAACTTTCTCTATATCTCTCTCTGTATCTTTCTCCTACTCTTTGACTCTCACTCTCTATCTCTCTATCTCTATCTCTCTGACTCACTATTTCACTATCTATCCCTCTCTTACTCTCTCTACCGTTCCATATCTCTCTCACTATCTACCCCTCTATCTCTCTCGCACTCTCACTCAGCTAATGTATAAAACCCCTTCAACGCACACCTACTAAAAGCAGCTAATCATCACCACCCTCCTGGGTAGAAAGTTGGTATATTTCAAATACAATGGCGTCATACAGAACACACCATAATACCTTCAACTTGTGTGTGTGTGTGTGTGCGAATTCTTGCAGATGATATATAAATGGGTTGCTCCAGCAACCTGCCCTAAAAAAGTGGGACTTTTTCAGGGAATTTACAAACCGAGTAGTACTCCAAAGCAAACCTTAGATACTCACACTATAAAAGACTATCCTTCCCCGTAGGAAATGCTTATAAAAGCGGAATCAAGGCAACTTGAAATATAACAGAAAAATGAGCTTCTAAGCCACAAATTAAATGGTTAAAATTACAGACAAAGCTGTCTTCTTCAGCTTTTTAGACAAAAAAAAAAATTTTTCACTGCGAGAAGAGCAAGTTTCTTCTCAGCGTTAATATGATAGAATTCCGTCAAAAAGAGCCTACTCACATACACACACACGTGTTTTTTGAGAGGGACCAATATCAAGAGGCACCGTCTCGAGTCAAGTCATCACAGAAATATGGCAGGAGCCCGAAAACTCTAGTATCTTCATAGAGAGCATCACATGTTTTTCAGGCAGCAGCCGAATAATGTCTCTAAAAAGAAGCTCAGAAATAGCCTCTACTTCGTGATGCTAACACACACTGCTTATTCTCTTAAAGACTAAAAAAGCCTGCCACGAAGATATCAAAAAACATGTAAATTTTACATTCAAATTTTTTTTTGGCAGCATACACACAACTGCGTATTTCACACAAACCATCGACCAATACGCATTTATTTTCACGCGAAAAAAGATTACCCAAAGTTTAAAGGAGAGTGTACATACATCCTCTATACATAAGAAATACCCATTCACTTAAAAAAAAAGGCTATCAACAGGGTCGATATATTTCAGGGCTCTCGTAAAAAATTGCACTCTTTCACGTGCTCTAATCCTCCTGTGTGAGTGTGGGTATACCAAATAATGCTGCTGCTGCTCAGCACACACTTTTTGCAACACATACGATTACCTTTGACAAAAAATCGCCAAAACTACTCCCCAACACTGCTACTCTTCATGGTAACACCAAAGCATCTTCTTCCTCTTCTTCAACGCCCTTGGCCCCTGCACCTCCAACCCCTCTGAACCTTCTCCAAGGGCCCTGAAAGCGATTCAGTATACTGTCACTCCATCTTCTAAAGAAAACTGCGTCCTCTTTCCCAGCAGCTGTATCACTTTCCAGCTGATTATTACCTCCCCAAAAGCTCTCTTGGCCTCTCCAATGATTGCCCGAAGAAGCAATGCCGCCACCGTAGTACCCACCACCCCAGTCTCGGAAAGCAAGCAGTTCAGGCTGCTGTGTGTGCTGCAAATCACCTTCTCCCCGAAAAGTGGAAATAGAGGGAGAAGAGTACGCGTTATACGCATTAAAAGAGCTTCTACCCGCTTCTCTCCTACTACGGCTCATATCCCCAGCATCTTCATACTCCGCAGCATTTAGTGGGTTTACAGGTGATGAGTGGCTCCTCAAGATATGAGAATGTTGGTGATGAGCAGCGAAGCCTTCGGCATTTTCGGAGTCGTAGCTTCTCCTTTCCTCCTTTGTGGAAGAGGCTAGAGCCAGCGGCTTTGAAGATTTTAGGGCAGCCAAATTACGTAGCGGGACTTCACAAGCGGTGCTCGATGAGCTTACCGAGGCATCAGTGATATCCCCAAAGCTACTGGCGAGAGAGGAACTGGCGAGACTTACGGAGTCTGAATCTCGAGCTGAGAAGACGGGATTCACAGAAGTTGAGGAGGAAAAAAAGCGAAAGTTTTTAGATTGGCTTTTCGCGTATTAAAAACAGAGCGAAAGTGGAGGAAGGAAGCCTTGAGAGTGAGTTGTTTTGTGTGTTGCTTAAGATCTCTGCTCAAAGTTGGAGGAGTGTTGGTGGTAGATTGAAACAACACTGGCTGGTGTGTCTGACAACGAACAAAAAACATAACCGAAGAAGAAATGCATATCAAACACTGAAAAGTGCCATCATTGGGACGTTGAGACCGCCAGAAAGAGCAGCTATTTCCCGTAAAAACACGTAATTTAGGGAAGAATGAAAAATGAGGGTGAATGAAGCGAACACACGAGATAATGAGGGTGAATGAAAGCAGTTTTGAAATAGATTTAACGTGCGAGAGAAGATAAAAAAAAACTTAAAAAGGAGAAGCGAATGAAGAAGGAAGCTTTCTCACCGTTTACTATAAGATTCTCCGGACTTGCTGCTTGAAGATTCGCGGAGTGTTGTGTAGAAGACTTAACTGCTTCACCTGCAGCAGGAAGGTGGGAGTGAAAACTAAGTTCCAAAAAACTCGCCAAGTGGTGAAGATAAGAGAGACTAGAAGGGAAAACGTGAAACGATGAAGAAAGCACGAGAAGAGCGTCCAAGAGGGATGTACAGACACTCATGTTTAGGAGCAGATATGCACACACAGAGGGATAAACAGACAAGTGAGATATACACAGAAAGAGATATACAATCACAGGGATACACACACACAAATGAATAAACATAAAGGCATACACACACATGCGCACACATACACAAATGAATAAACATACAGGTATACACACACATACACATACACCAACCTGCCGATGGCCTTGAGATGCTCCCAAGCCTTGACAAAAGGCTCTTTCTTCTCACAATAGGCGAAGCTGGCAGGTCAAAAGTGATATTATTACCACTTCTCAGCATAGCAAGACCCCCATCTAAGCTAGGTGTAATCCCTACGCCATAAAATCCGACTTTGTTTCTGGTTTTCTCTTCCTCAAAACCAGGCAAGCTCTCAAAAGAGCCATGACACACTAAAGACCCAAACGGATTCTCATTCACCCCCGTCAAATGACTATACTTTTCCCTTTTCCGTATTAATCCTCTTGAAGATTTAGAGACTCCAAATACAGCTGCATCAGAACTGGCAAATACGTTTAAAGACTGTAAGCGTCCAATGGCAGAGGGAATTGTCAATGAGCGAAGGACGGCTGAGGCTGCATGAAAATCATCTTCGTGAGACGGAGATGATAAGTGTGCGAGACAGCGAGGCAATGATGGTGTGTCTTCATTGTCTGATGCCTTTTCAGAACTCAGAAATTCGGGATAAGGAGGGCGACCAGTGAACCTCAAAGAAGTATCCGAAACCAGGGGAACTGGGTAGACAACAGTCGGGCTATCTTCTTCTTCTTCTTCTTCTTCTTCTTCTTCTGCTTTTTTCTCTATACCTTCAATGCTCAACGGCTGGATGCGTAAAATGCTGCATTTCTGATCTAAGAAACTTTGTTTGTGCATAGAAAAGTATAGTGACGCTCGAAGCTCGGCAGCTCTAAACAGCCCGCTGTCTGTATTGTCCAGATTATACGATAATGGATGCGAGAAGAGGTAACATGATACCTTCTGAGGCAGCTGCAAATAGGAGCTTTCATCCGCTTTATCGAGCTGCTGGAGCTTTTCCATTCGATAGCGAGGTAGCAAACGTTCAGAAGCTCCAGAGATCGGATGAGTGAGTGTAGTGGTGATTGTGTTGAATGTAGGGGGGGGTGGGGGATTTCGTGATCTATAGAGTGAGCGAGTTGGGAGTGGAGTTGTGCGTAGAATGGGATAGGGAAGTGGTGCTAGAGTGATATCTTCAAGAGCGATTTAGTAGCCAAAAAATACCCGTATGTGGAATGACAAATCACCTAAAACCCACTTATAGGTTCATAAATTTTCAAGTCGTAGAGCGATAAACTCCCTCTACAGAAGGCTTATCAAACTAAGCGGAAAGCGAGTCCAGTTCTTCAGAATAAAAGTACCATATAATACGCGAATATGACATACACCATTGCTCCCAAGTTCGGGAGCTACCTCCTCAAGGGAGGCGCCATCACCCCATATATAAAGTATTAAGACCTCTATTTTAGAATCGTAATAAACAAGCTTACATACTAGCTGAAGGCAACGCTAGTTGGACCTTATCATTACACAAAAAATCGGCCTACACACAAAACTGAGGTATATCTTACTGAATCATAGAATGAGTCTTCCTAACATGAAGCTACAGCTACAGAGCATCCTTACTCAAAGAGACTAAGCTTGGTAAAGGTACTACTTTAAGAGCAGCGAACGGCCAGCAAAGCCTGCAGCATCAAGAAGAGCGAAAATGACGAAACTTTGAAAGAAACTTATGAATCTACCGCCAACCAATCCTAAAGAAGCAGAAATTTCAGATTTAAGCCTCTATCAAAGAAGTAGTTCCGCACACAGTCCATAAAAGGAAAGACTAAACCAGTTAAATAGCCAAAATAGAATGGAAAGATGTTTCGCCTACCTGACAAGCAACCGTGCTAATCATCTTCACATCATTACCTACCCTTTGGATGAAGTCATCAAAAGAAAAACGGAGCTAGGAGTGTGTATATGAAAAAAACTCAGCACAGCTAGTATCTTCAAGAGAGAGGGTAAGGAGATTGGACAGAAGATAATACACAGCTAAAGCCCAATTTCTCTTAATCTAACACACACAAGATTTTTGTGAAGATAAAACACGGGTAAAATCCAATTTCTCTCAATCTAACGCACGCAGAGGAGATTGCAACGCACAGGCATAGCTATAAAATTCGTTTTTTGTTCCCAGAAAGTCGGGAAGGGGCTCCTAGTCCCTCACATATCGAAGAAAAGAGGTGATTTTTCTGCGTATCTTCACGAAGAGGGAGCCGTCAGAGACTTTTACATTTCAGCGTATTCGCCTACACAAAATATCAGGACAAACTTTTATAATCAAATTATCTCCCACTGAGCAAATGTCTGCTGTGTGCGCGAAATATATTGAATCAACGTATTTTATCAGCTTATTCTACCAGTACACCTCTCTGCCATACCCAATCAGCTTATTCTACCAGCATACCTCCTCTCTTTCACACCCAATTGCTGGTAACACCTCAAAGTTTTTCTTGGTATTTCGCACTGTCAAAACCATTTGATGCACATATTTTAACGCACAGACATCAAATTTGAGACTTAGTTTGAGGTTTTTTACATTTTTGTATAACCTTCAATGGAGGAGCGCAGAAGTTCCTGAGAGAGGAGCTCTTCTTCAAGTGGAATGGTGTAGGCTGAGAGTTGCCGTGTGTGGTGTTTAATCAAAAGATAAGATTTACAGGTGAATATACCTAACGAATAACACACGATTAATTTTTTGAAGGTTAAATATACGACCTTTAACTGCTGATGAAAATAATTAAATTTCTCTGTTTTGAGCCAGGGTTATGCTGTGTGCGTGGGGGAGATGCTCTTGGTAGATTAACAGCAAAATGAAGCAACAGTTTTGGATAATTTTGGTGGTATTTTACTACATAATAATTTCTTCAAGCTTCTTTGTTCGTTTACTGAAGCAATTTGAAACTTTTGACTTCCTTTTGGTAGAAGGAGGAGAGGTTTAGTCGTCGAGGACTACCTCTAAGGGGCTAGTCGTATGTGGGGGGGGG
>JADHZB010000739.1:13337-26424 GCA_015657535.1 Nephromyces sp. MM_2019
GAAGGGGGGACTACTAGGGAGAGGGTGGTGTGAGGGTGATTGGCGAGCTAGTAAACACACCTAGGAAGAGGCGTCAAGTCAATAGGGTAGCTAGCAAACACACCTAGACTGCCCCTCATTGTAGAAATCACTTGATTCCACCAGCTATTACATCTAAAGAGATGAAACAAAAAGCACTAGAACTGCAGGGCGATGATGACCACACTCCTTAGGCAGCTTTTGATTTTGAAAAGCCAAAACCGCCGTCTAGCGAGAAGCCTAGATTCACGTGTGCATAAGCACTCAATAGAGTACTACCAGTATACAACTATAAACTAACACATTCAAAGAGCAATTTTCTTCTTAAGTAACCCACAGCAAAGCCTAGAAACTAGGTATATACGCGACACCCGCAATAAGCAGTCACATAGGCAGGATTAAGGCTCAAAGCATAAAGGCTCCCATCACTTTTTCTTCCAGATTAAAATGTTGAAAACCCTGCTTTATCCGCAGCTTTCTCCACGGAGAATACAAGAAAGCTCTATTCTTAATAGAATACTCTTTAAAACTAAGCATTTTAGAAGCTTTGAATCTTAGGTTCTGGTGATTCTGCAATCTCCTGTCTATTTGGTGTAAGCACATTGGTTTTTGAAGGTTTTTTTTGCCTTTTCTTAAGGGAAAGCGAGGCACACACTACCTAAAAGTCCTTAAAAGATTAGAATTGAAGCACAATTAATGGTATTGCCTGTATTTTTCGGCTTTTTATACGTATCACCTTCTCTTTTGAGTCATTTCAGGTCGTTTTCTAATTAGTTAACTAGTAGACTTTCAAAAAACATACAATGTCCTCCTGAGCCAGCGTTGGCCTTACTGGCTCAATGGCGTAGGTAAGCATTTAGAAGTTCAAGTTTCTTGAGTACTTGTCAATCAAAAATTGAGGATTAAAGCTAGTGAACTAGGCTCAATCAATCTCTCGCTAGCTATTTTCTGATATATTGCTAGGTACTTTATACTGAGAGGTTTAAGCATAGGATCAGTGGCTTTAAGCTGATCTTGCAGATGGGAGATAATAGGAGAAAACTGCAGTAACTTAAGCAGTTTAATCTGCACACACACGTTTTTGGAAGATATCCGAGAAATGCCGCTCTCTCTCTTTTTTGAGGGCCAGCCTGTACACACACGTTTTAATCTATGAACCAAAGGACAGTGAAAAAGCTATGCTTCGCCTCAATAGGAGAGACACCGTAGACGTGCTATTTACTCACTGCAGTGCTCTTTAATCGAAGAGGGGGAGTGCAGATTGTGTAAATGTAGTGTGAAAAGAGGATGGTGAAAACTACGCACACTAATCTACTCACTCTAGTACTATAGCCTACGAGTGCCCATATATTATGCATACTCCACACACAATCACCAAAACTACTAAACACACTACTCTACTCACTCTAGTACTATGGCCTACGAGTGCCCATGTACTATACATATTCCACACACAATCACCAAAACTGCTAAACACACTAATCTACTCACTGACAAACGCTGAATAGCTTATGATGCACGCTAGGGCTTCCGTTAGATCTACTTTAAGCTATTTCTCTTGCGCTTGTCTCAAGAAGACCCTTGAGCAACCCCTGCCATGGGTAGCCAGATCGCATGAGCTCCTTTTTTACCTGCTAACTAGTGCTAAGTCTATTTATTAAATAGAGACCTGCCTAGTAAACTCAGGCCAGCAACCTTCGGCTGAAAGCTTTCCCTCTCTTTTACGAAAAACTTTGCTATTTTATCTCCTTCTTACTGTCATCCCCACGCCATTACTGCTTCTTTCACCTACCTCACAATGTACATACGTCACTGGATATGCACAAGTACTAGCTAAGATAAGGGTCACAAGTTATTTTTTCATTCAGTAGCCGCGACATATACAGTAATAATATGCTTATATATGACCCATGCAGCATGAGCTAATAATGTTCCTTTCTAGAGGGATATATATAAATTAGAGTATCTCCATAGAAGCTCTAGCGGTACATCTTCCTGGGTTTACGTGTATACTTAAAGGTAAGACTATATCTCTGCGATTAGAGGAAGTAAACCAAATTTTTAACTAGCGTCATCATGTGTGAAGGAAGCTGCCTAGAGACTGCATACTGGTGACCCTTGTTTTTTAGGAATCACAGAATATATGCTTGCTGGATACTACTCTACTACATGCGTGTGTGTGTATGTATATCTAGGTTCTTTAAGGGATATAGCATAGGCAGCAGCGTAACTGCATCCTCCTCTCTGGTGGGACCACAGCATTTTCTCCGTCTATTACTTTTCCACAGAGTGCTGCTATTCACGTGACTCGTTGCGATTAGGTTCATAGTCACACTACACAGTAAGGCTGGGGTTTAGTCTTACAAATCCCAGGGGCTCGCAAATACACATACTCACACACACACACGCACACCTACACACACGAATATCAATAAAACAAACCGCACCTATGCAAAGCTGCTATTGTGAAACCACCCCTCCTATGTCACCGTCGAATTGATTACTCGAAACTTCGTTGAGAAGAAAAAGTTTGGTAAAGGGAAAAAAATGGAGGATAATAATATTACTACTGATTATATCTTCTGAAGGAAGTAGATACTACTATGCTAAATATATAGTGTGTGTGTGTACATGCATTTGTATATTCAACGGCAGATGATCTAGAAAGTCCACCAAATAGCTTTGAAGATCAAGCATAAAGCTGAAAAAGTACTACTAGAAGATGCGGAAATTTTGGTGGAATCAAGCCTTCTAGGCATAGTAAAGGCTTAAGGCTAATATTTCCCTTAATCATTGAGTGCTTCATCCGGATCATCTCACGCTAGGCAAATTTGTTCGATTAGATTGAAATGAAGGAGTCTAGCGACCGACTTTTTCTAGTTGCTTTTTGAATTGAGCAGTTTCGATAACCCAATCAAAACCTGGGATTTCCCTCCTCACAGGTTTGACGTGCTTCTAGTGTCAGAGAGGTTTCTACTGAGATAACGCCAGGCAGTGGGCTTTTTACAGGAGGAAAAACTAAAGAAGAAGCTTTATTGACTGAGCTTTGGCTAAAAGCTGGTGGGTGAGATGTTTGTGTTAGCTGCGCCATCCGGTGGGTAGGTTTTAAGAGAAAAAATGCTTTTAAACGTAAAATCTCCATAAAGCTTAAAGTACTAGGTGTGAGGTTTAATAGATTTAGTAATTTCAGGGGAAGACTATATATACAAATACTAGAGGAAGCTCGCACAAGTATAGCCATAAACCCCCGCCTTCAGTAGTGAGTGCCTGAAGGCGACGAGACGTGGTTTTTTCTCCAAATAACTAGCAATTTTAGCTTGAAAATGCAACCAATATGCTTTCTAGGTGTAGTTTCCCGCTAGTAGCCGTACGATTTGATTAAAAACTTCGTCTAGCCCGAGTATGGCTAAGAGTTAAAGGCAGCTTGAATATGCCGGCTGAGAAATTGTTATCGTGAGAGAAAACGCGAACTTATTAGAGCTTTTCTATGGATTTCTTTCCAGATTATATATCCTGTAGGATGATGTGTGTTCGCATTAGTTTTTTTTACAAAAGAGTACCTATGTGTGTTGTTTTCTTTGATAGTACAACTTTTGTGTGTGTTAATCTCGTGGAGTAGTCATAAATAGGACCTGAGGCCATTCACTCAGTCAAAAGCCAAGAGCATCAGCTGATTCTTTTCATACACGCATCTGACGATTAGCTTCTTCATACCTTGCGTATGGCAGACTCATCTTCCAAGCATAGAAACTAGTTCACAAAGAGTAGCTTTATGCGTGCAAACTATTAGCATCAGCCAAGACCAGCCAAACATGAGAAAGGCGCCATACTGAGTACCTCTCAATGCTACTCCTGGCATTTCTAGCGTGTTTTTCCTCGAGAGGTGCTGCGTGCTAACCTAACTACAAGCAAATTACCGTACCAGTGCTTGATATGTGAAACATCTAGTACTATAGATTTTGATATACATAAAAGATCACGGGCTTTAGCGATGATAAAACTGTAGTATGCTAGAGAAGACTAGAAAAAGGCTAAAGTTGCAGAAGATCAACGGATCAACGTCAATGACACGATGACAATAGGAATAGCCAACGACGCAGTTAAAAGGTTGAGATAATACTATAGTGGCTTTAGGAAATAGTGGGAGATAGCAGCACCTAAATGAAGATATATGTACCCACCACTCATTGAGAATCTCACTAAAGAAGCCCCATAGCTTTAGAGTATTCTCACCAAAAGAGACGCTATCTATGAGTGTTGTGACTCTGCAAATTGGAGCAGCAAAAGGTGCAGGAAGACGCTGTGAAACAGCGAAAGAATCGACTATATCAGCACATACACAAACGAGACACCATGTGTGTATGAGAGTCAGATAAGCTAATAGAAAAAGTAGAGAAAAGCAGCACAAAGCATTAGATAAACCTGAAGAGAGAGCAACTGCAACCTATATTTAGCTATTCATATATATCGTTGCTACGAAGCCTAGGTGAATCTACCGAAGCTTTTTTCTCAAAGCTAACCCGAGAAATCCTTGTTTCTCCCTCCTAAAACATTCTCGTGTGTGCGTGTGCGTGCTATTTGTTTTTTAGAGCCAAAATAAGGTGAAGAAGACACATTTATATATATATAGGGGATCATAATTGAGCTCTGGCCAATCGCTCCTTCACATTCGAAATGTTGGAGACTTGTATACCACGCTGCCTAACCGAGAGTAAACATAGCACGGCAAGGAAGAAAAATGAGAAGAAGGAAATACCTAGAGATTCTGCTGGAGCTAGCTCACGGCTAGAGTGCCCTTCAGGGCAGCAAAAAGGCAAGTCAGAGGATGACTACAATGCTAACAGCTCTTTCAGGATTCAGTGCTTCACAGACATCTTGAGCAGCTTCAGAGGGAGCCTGGGTTCTGCCCTAAACATCCCAAGGGTGGGTAGCATAATGAAAACAGCAGTAAAAGAGCCCGAAGAAACGTCACAAGCAATGCAAGCCAAGGCTGGATATGGTGGAGAGTCTGCTAAGATTGATGCTCAAAGATCAGTCGAAGAAAGCGAGGATTCAAAAGAAGACACACACACCACCAAGAAGTACGAGCTACAGATGCTGCTACGAAACAAAGCCACATGTGCAGAACTGAAGAAACTAGCAGCAGAGAACCACATATTGATCGATCAGCAGCTGGCTAAAAACGTCAGTAACAGCAGGCACTACACTTCAGCTTCACCTAGCATAGAAACAAACATTGGTGATGACCTTCCTAACCTAAGCGGTAGCGAAAACAGCTCCGAATCATTGGATGTTTTACTCAATGCCCATGCACCTCCGGTGCTTCTTTACGATGATGAAACGAGAAAAAAAAGCAGCAAATCCTTACACACAGTGATGTTTCAGACTTTACACACAAAAGAGGCGGCTACAATGAATAGCCCAAAGATTGAAGCCAAGATGATGAACGATGTCCGTGACAGCAGAGAAGGCGAAATTTGCACAGGTAAGTATGATGGTTGATGCTTATAGATAAAGCTTAGTACTGAATCAATAAAGCCATAATAATCTCTAGCTGTATGAGCAAGCAAGTGTTCTATGAGGAGATTTGAGAATGAAGTTGACATACGCTGAAGCAAAAGGCTGGTGGAATTGAAGATTTGAGAGGAAAACCTTCTGTACTGGTGTGTGTGTGAGTGCTTGAACAGACTGGAATCGTAGACAGAGTTTGGTTATTTGGAAGAGAGTGATGGGCTTCTTCCTCTTTTTTTCCTTTGCAGTGTGTCGTTAGTACGAAGGTATAGGGAGGGAAGAGGATTGTGTGCAGATTTTTAAATGTGAGAAATTGAAACAGCGAAAATTACAAAAGAATTCGGGGAAACAGAAACCCACACGGAATCACAAAGAAACACGCACGCGCAAAAGCAAATAAACACAAACGAAGAAACACATGCACACACACACACCAACACACACACAAAAACAAAAAAATTCACAAACATACACACCAGCACATACACACACCAACACAAACAAAGAAACACAAACATGTCAACACACGCACACCAACACACCAACAAACCAAATTGGATGCAAGTTCAAGATTAAACTCTGGAAGCTAGTTCCAGACACCTCAAAATATCTACACCTTCAACACTTTAGGAGAATCTGATCACACACACACACACATACAATTCATCCACCATAGAGGTTAATCTTTCCTGTTCTACAGCTTCAATAACAGACAAAAAAACATAGCATTTCTACTAATCCTTTCGCATTTCTGCTTAAAGCCAAAATATCCTTCTTCACTGCAAAACACAGCAAAATCTGAAAATTTCTTAGGCATAGCGAAGGAAAAACTCAATTCACTACTAGAAGAAGGAAATACCCAAGTCTTTCCACCCAACACTAAGGATCCCATAGCTTCTTATGATAAGGCCGAGCAAGACGAGGAGTCCAAAGAGACTGATTCGTCTTATAATGGAAAGACAAGTGACTCTGAGTATGTGTCTTCAATGAAGAAGGAGGATGTTGACGAAGTCGAATCCAAAGAAAAGCCTCAATTAGTCGCAGAAGCCCCTTATCAGCCTATCGGCACCCTCATACCACAGAACACACGCCCTGCTATGCCACAAGTTCATGCAGGTAAGCTGTAGAAGTGCGAGAAAAAGAGACGCTAAAGTGTGCGAAAAAGTTAGTTTGAGCGTTTCTGGTGCGACTTCCGGGGTATTGTGCGTGTGGGTAAGCTTGAGGGAGGAAACTTGGAGGGATCTCTCGGCATCTAGGTGCACTAGAAAAGCTGCTAGGCCCGCCGCCCAATACATCACAGTAGTACATGCACACGCGGAGTACTATACAAGCAAGCCCTTCCACTTCATTTATTCCCAAAGAGGTCGATATCCTCACAAAAACATGCTAGAGAATCCGCTCGAACACACATGCTTGCAAGATACACCCCAACTCCTTCACCTAAACACACACACACACATAGGGAGAGATTTACCTGGAAAAGCACACATTCTCACAAAGACACACTCAAACCCCTTCACCTAAACACACACACAAGCAGATTCGCCTAAAAAAAGCGCACACGCTCACAAAGACACACCCCAACTCCTTCACCTAAACACACACACACTCAAATACCCAAATCCCAACGAATTTCACCGCATCTTTGCATACTCAATGAATTCTTCAGGGCTGACATCCGCTAAAATCCCTTCATGCCTCACTGGATCGCCTTTTTTCCACCCGGCGGGACGAAGCCCCCAACTGAAATCCCCAAAAAACCCTGTAATGATACCCTACGGCAAACACACTCCTTTCAATCAGGGATCTCTCGCATTCAATGAAGATGGGATCTTCAAGCAGCAAAAGGTGAAGATGAATCAGTTCTCTCCTCCTCCAAACTTGTATCACCCATGGGGTACTAGCACACGAGGCTCTGCTACGAATAACAGCCACGAGATGATGTTTCAAAAGAATCACCCAAACATCCATCCCAGCTCTGGAGGGCAAGAAGCAGGACTACTTGGGCAGTTGCTTCCTCAGCATGGAGGCACCAATCAGCTTCAAGCAAGAATGGGAAACAATGCAGCTAATCTGGGGGGCATCAATCCTTTCGTGTGTGCCCCCCCCCCATCCCACCCATATATACTGCCTCCTCAGACAAACGCTGGGATGAATGGGGGGCCCAGTGAAGTCAATAACCCCAGAGAGCGAGCAGCCGGAGAGGGTGGGATGGCATACCAATATCCCGGAGCCTGTGGCCCATCCGTGCAACATCCATTCGTAGCTCAATACGCGAAGCAACTTCGCGAAACTCATAAAGATTCCCCCAATCCATCCATCTCCTCTTTGGTACAAGCGGGAAGCCCAGTGAGATGTGCTAATAATCGTGGAATGCCTCCTTCTTCCTCCTGGGAGAATAGAAAATGGGAGGAATATCCAAGAAATCATCAATCTTCAAGCAAAAGCAAAAGCACCAAAATGAACCGCACACAAGGCTTTTTCAACGGGAAAGATTCTGCTTCCGATACAGAGGGCTGCAAACCCTCCTCCGAAGGCAGATTTGATAGTGTTAACACGCACCTAGATTCCAGGGAAATTGCTAGTAATCATTTCAACGGCAGCTACTATCACAATGGAAGAGTGAGGTACACCCAGCAACGAGGTCTTGAGGCAAGCCTAGGTCTTCAAGGAAGAGAGCGAAAACCTTGCACTCCTCCATCGGGGTTTGGCTGTAAGCCTTTGAGGCAGTTTGAGGATGCTGAAGATGCGAACAACGAAGCTTCGTGGAGCGAAAAACGAAGCAACTGGCAGGGGCGTGCAGCTAACGATGCCGACAACGCGAAAAAAGTCGCCTACCATCACGAAGATGAAGGTTTAATGCAGCAAAAAAGAGTGAATGTAGGAGGAGGAGCAAGATGTCCTACTTCCTCATCTACGTCTTCACACTATAAAACACTTCCCAATCAACCCTCATCAGGACAGAATGCACCGTATCACATGCAATCTGCAAACAGGATGATGCACCCATACCGTACATACCCCCTCCCACTGGATGAAGGGGGAGACTTTGCTTTCGGGGAGCAGGAAACAGAGCTAAACGCAGGGATAGTTAGTCAGTCGAATGAAGGAGGCTGCTATAAAACCAGTCCTGTGGCGTCTCAGAAAGTGGCTTCTGCTTACCCTTTTGCTACCAAATCCCCCATAGATCTCGCGTTGGCAAGGATGCCAGAGGGACACCCCCCATTCTTCAACAAGTCATTGGCATCGAAACAGGCTGAGAGTTTGTCTAGAGACTTTTTCTTGTGCAACAGCTTAGCCCGTGAAGGGGGAGGATGCAATGCTCCATGTGGGCAGCTTCCTCAAGGTATGGACATGGAAGATACCTCAGTCGCAAAGGCATCATCAAATCCAAAATCACGGCTTTTTAACAGCCTCCTAAACTGCAAGCCTGCAGAAGAGAACTCCGGAGGTCCTCCGTTTGAGGGCAATACGTGGAGGATGCGCCAGAGATTATCACTAGGAGGAGAGGGCATGAGGAACTCCTATGGTGTAGTAGATCAAGGCTATGAGAATCCGAGGCTACCCGCTGTCTACGAAGACGACGAAGTGGGAGGAAACCACAACACCTTTCCAGAGCGTAGGATGCTAAACGGTGGTGCAAGCATCCTACGCTCTGAGATGATGTATAAGCAACCACACGGCGACAATCTTTCACATTCACACTATGTTCCTCACCGGTTTCAAGGATTGATGAATGGTTCCGACTCACAAGAGGGAGGAGCAGCTCCTTTCCCAAGACGAGGATTGTTAGAGAAGAGCATGGCAACACACAAGGCTTGGGCACAGACAACCACCTCCTCATCAGGGTTGCCCTATAACAAAGACGCTTCAGCAAGAAGCCTTTCGGACTCCCCAAACAGCTCATCCACGCACGCCAACGGGTATCTAAAGAAGGGGATCCACACAACAAACGACAACTCGGGCGTAACACCTGCGACACCTTCCAGCACGAAGTGGGTTCCCCAAGAGAAGTATATGGTAGTCAACAATCGGCTACAGCAGACTGAGCAGAAGAAGATAAAACTGTGCAACATTCTCGATCGTAAGGATGAGAAGATACGCGATCTAGAAGGCGAAGTTGCCTCTTTGAAGCTGAGGCTAAGGAAGCAGGGAACCGCTGCAGCTAGAGCAGCCAGTGGGCTTCGGCCTGGTATAAGGGGAGGAGAAGCAAAGAAATCTCCTCCTCCGGCGGCAAGCCTTCGATCCAGCAGTGCCAGTAGTAGCGAGAATCAACTTCAAGCTAGAAAAGAGCTTGCACACAGCGGAGCAAGTTCAGGATCGCGTTCTCTTTCCCGGGACTGTCTCATGAGCCGGGAAGATCGCTTCTACAAGGCTTCCACACACAATCCCCCTTCCCCAAAGGATGATGATTTTATGGGGGATTACGCTACCGACGGAAGATATCCCAGCCCCACCCACCAGAGGTATGATACGTGGAAAACCTCTTCGGGAGGGTTATATCAAGCCAATGACGCGCATGATCGGCAGCCAAAGGCAGCCCAGCGCCACCATTGGCTTGCCGCGAAAGAATCTGAGCGGAGACCCCCCAGTTCTTCCCACGCGATGTTGGACCCTGCACTTCGGAGGAATCACACACAGTGCCCGCCAACAGGAATGGTAGACTGCACACCAGAAGATCGAAAAAGTGACGGCTCAGCAGCCTCTTCCGCACCCAATGGGGCTAGTGCGTCCGATCTTAAGGGTTTTCAAAACAATCAACCCTCCTTCCTACAAAGCAATGAACACTTCATGCGAGAAGAGGGACTAGGCAGGAACAGCTGCAACTCACCAGAGAAGGCAGCGGGACCACCACGCCTGGAGCTCAAGTGCGATGACAACACACAGGGGGCTGAGACTAAGGAATTTGCCCAGCAGATGAAGGGACACCGCCTCAATGCTGCTCCACGCATCCATGGCAGTGCAGATTTCCACACACCACACAGAGCCAGGGTTGAGAATGAGTATGTGCACAGCACACGGAAAGCAACTCAACTCAGAATGCCACATGTACCTCTACCGAGGCAGGTTGGTGATACTGAAATCTTGGCACACAAGCAAGCAGCCCTGAAGCTGGCTTTTCAGTATTAGGGGGGTATGGTGGGAGTGGTGGCAGTGGAGGTGGTGTGAGGGGGTCTAATGTGGTGGGCGACAGCAGAGGTGGTGGGTATTAGTGCGATCTGTTAGGAGGCAGCGGATGCATCTTCTAGATGCATCCACGAAAAAAGTACAAGCTGGCGATCTTCCTGCGCACACACGTGTGTGCGCATCTTCTTAAAGTAAACTATGAGCTTTTCCTGATAAGAAAGCCCCAAATCCATGGTAGTGCACAGTTGAGGAGGTGCTGCAGGAGGGGCTAAGACTCTACTCTCGCTGCCTTCTAAGTAATGATAGCGGTGCGAACGTAAAGTGTAGTGTAGCTTTTTCTCGATGAAACGAGGCTAGCGAAATCGCTTCATAGCCTAATATCAACAACGTAGAAGGTATATATTCCTTCGTGTGTGTGTGTGTGTGTGTGTGTGTATATATACGTGTGCTTAAGCACTCAATTTTTTAAGTTCTGGTAATGATTAGCACACCTTAAACGGCAAATACTTTTACAAGACTAGCGATGGCTTTAACTGCGAAAAAGAAGATTCTTGCGTATACCTCTGGGGCATACACACTTGGCTTGCTTGGAAAATTTTATACTGGGCATATAGAGAATCGCCGTGCACACAGGCTTGGAATGCATACACGCCTAAAAAAAGCACACACAGACTTGTAACATACACACACAGACTTGTAACACACACACACAGACTTGTAACACACACACACAGACTTGTAACACACACACACAGACTTGTAACATACACACACAGACTTGTAACACAAACACACGCCTGAAGCACACACACTTACACCACATACTCACATTGGATGTTTTTGGTTTCCTGTGAGCTATCTACGCTTAAACCAAAAATAACAAACTACCGTCGGCTGGTGAGCCTTTTCCACACACCAACCCAAACTGTGAATTCCAGCGGTGTGAAGATGCCCAAGGCCCTCAAATCTCATCCCACACACAGCTGCAGACGTGCGTAGCTCACGCCCAGCCACCACAAGATCAGGCAAATGCTCAGACCAAACTCCACCACAGCTCCAAACCCACCCACACACACACCCTTCACACTGTGACCGATTGCTTCACCAAACATACTCCACTATGATTCTCCCTGGAATCTCAAGCATTGAAAAATTCTCTTTAAAAAAGAGAAAAGAGCAAAGTGTAAAAGTTCTATAGAAACTACTGCAAACGCTTCGATTCAAAACCAGCACACACACACACACACACACATGCACATCCCACTTAGCCTTTACTAGTAAAAAATCCCTCTTCTTCAAAAGAAGAAAACCCTAACGAATTAGTGTCTTCCAAGTGCAACATTATAATCAAAAACCATCCAAAAATATAATTGCCGGAATAAAATGTCTCGCGATCCCTAAATCCTCGAAACAAAAACAAAAGGCAGGTGGGTGTATGAGGTGTACGTACACCGAGGGACGCCACAGATACAAGAAAGTCAGCCCAAAAAGGGGGGGAGTGGTTGTTGCATTCCTCATGGATGAAGCACGGCAAACAATAGCACTAACTAGACTCTACACACATGCGATATCGCCAGAGCATGATAGTAAATAAAAGTTCAAATAAAAAAAGAATTCCAATAAAGTGCTATCCATCTATTCACACACACACGTTTACTGAAGCGAAATACGATGAAACAATAACTCAGCAAATCTGTGTGTGTATTGCGTCTTCATTACGGGGAGGTATAGCGGTCAGAGATGTGATTTGCAAAAATGCCTACCTCGAAGTTTGAGGTTTAAGAAGAACCAACCATGACCTCATGAAGACACACACACACACACAAACACACACACACACACACACGGGGATACCTACACAACACGAACACACACATATATGGGGATACCTAAACACAAAACGCAAACGCACAACAACTCCTAAATACCAACACACATAGTAACTCCTAAACAGCAACACACAATAATGCCTCAACACCTCCTCCTCATACTACTATTTAACTAGTAACAATATCGATGAAGGTAAAAGCAGCAGCTTCTTCGCTTATGATGCATAGTCAGAAACATCACCGCAGGTACACACAAGGTTACGCTCTCCATAGCTGTTGTTGATACGAGAGATGGTAGGCCAAAACTTTCCTCTTTGCATAACCCTAAGCAGAAGGTGGGGTAGAGAAGGTGATGACTGGGTGTAGAGGGTGGTAGAGATGGAGGGAACAACATGTAGGGTGGGGTAAATGGGGGTAGAAAGGTACCTAATAGGGGGTAGAGAGATGTCGTAAAGGGGGGTTGAGGGGGGCAGAGGGGATACTGGCATGTGTATAGAGGGGTCGTAAAGGGGGATAGAGGCGGGAAGAGAGGGCATACTCGCATAGGTATGTAGGGGGGTAGGGAGGTGTGTCGAAGAGAGGGGTAGAGAGGTGTCGTAAAG
>JADHZB010000741.1:0-13489 GCA_015657535.1 Nephromyces sp. MM_2019
AGAGAGAGAGAGAGAGAGAGAGAGAGAGAGAGAGAGAGAGAGAGAGAGAGAGAGAGATTATATATATACATACATACACCTATGCGTGTGTGTGCGTGTGGTGTTGAGCAGACAGTGGAGGAGATATTAAGCTTAACAGAACTGCACAGCGATCGAATCGAAGAATGTAAGTTGCTGTTAAGTTAGCTTATTATTTGCTGCGCAAATCTCTAATATGCTCTCCAGGTGTGAAGCTTTTTTTGTGTGCTTCATCTTTGCTTCTCGAGGTTTGCATATCTCATGTGAATGTATGCGTATCTGTTGTGTGTATTATGGGTAGTTGTGGGATTGTGGGTATGAGAGTAAGTCTGTGTGTGTTTATGGCGATGTGGGTATGAGTCTGTGCCTATGTCTGTGTGTGAGATTGTCCGCGTGAGGCTAAGTTTGTATCTGTGTGTGGGATTATAGGTATCAGTCTAGGCCTATACATGTGTGTAGCATTGTGAGTTTTAGGAGCTTATCCCTGCATCTATATGTGTGGGATTGCGGATATGAGTCTACGTCTAATGTGTTTTTTAGCCTCCTAATTTCTTTGCATATCAATGCACACACAAGTGTATGTGCTATAGCTTCTTTGCGTGTGTGTGTTTGTGTGTGTTTATGTGTGTGTGTGTGAGTGTGTGTTTGTCTCATTTAAACACCTTTTCTAACTTGCTTTGGAGGAAAACAACTAAAAGTTTCACGTCATAGCAATGCCACATACACTTATAAGTTGGTGGATCTTCACACCTTTTTAGCAGTTTTTTTCGCTGATATATGCATCTTATTCTTGAGTGTACGTCCAGTGTCTTCTGATTTAAAAGCTATTTGCTGATATTCCATCGAAATACATTAATTTTACCTTTTTCTGTTTGATAGTTTCCTCCTCAAGAAGCAGTACATTCATCTGCAAATGTGTGATTGTTAACATTCAAAAAGATCCGTTCTACTGGAGGTATGTGTGTGTCAGGGCAGCTCAAGTGTGTGGGCGTGTGTGTGCGTGGATGTGCTTGTGTGTGGGTATCTTTTGCTGGTATATACACGTTTTATTTTTTGTGATATTTTAATTTGTGTGTGTGAAGCTTTAAAATGTGCGAGAATGCATCGTTTAATGTGCGCTAAATCGCAGTTTTTATACTTTTCTATACCAGAGGCTGCAAAAACTGTAAGAAAAAGCTAGTTACTGCTGAAGATGATGGAGTTTCCTCTCTCAAACGGGTGTGGTGTTCACACTGCTCGAACTATACCTCCATTAAGTACAAGTGGGTGATACATAAGTTTTCTGGTGTGTGCATCTGCGAGTTCTTATCAGCAATGAAGAAAATATCTCATCTCTCGCTTGTGCTGTGTGTGCATGGTGTGTGTTTATCTTCCTCTCAACTAGCTTGTTGAACTATCCGTGTTTTTTGGCATGAAGATTAGACTTTTTCGTTGTGTGTGTGTGTGTGTGTGTGACATTAGCTTATTGAGCTGTAATGTATGCTTTCGATGATTCTCATTACTTTGGTTTTGCCAACAATCTTATTTCTCATCTTCTTCCTATCCTTTTTTTCTTTATTTTTTTCATCTTCATGTTTGCTTTTCATCTTCATCCTTCGTCTTTTTTCTTCCTGTGTGTCTTCATCCTTATCTTCAACTTTATCCTTCATCTTTGCTCTTCCTCTTTGTCTTCTTCTTCTCCTTTCACTATCACTTGAAGTACTAAAGCTGGGAGAGTATGTACACTCCCAACCCCAGGCCTGGGAGCTCACTACTTCATAGCGTTCGCTGCAAAGTTTCTATGATTTTTTAGCCTTTTACACACTGATTTCACTCTTCTCGTATGCAAAAGCTGGTAAGGTTCAATGAGGGTATGCCAAGCAGTTCATAGCTGAGACATGTCCAGTGTGCGTACACCACACAGCTTCTTGTGTGTGTTAATTTTTCCCCTTTTTGACTACTTTTTAGCTGGCTTTTAAGGCTTCAAATTGCTGATCATTCGGGCAACATGTGGTGTACTGCGATAGGCAATAGCGGGCAGGTAAGGAAATCGTTTGCACGCCAGAAACTTGGAGTTTTCCCTTATTTTTTGCTTTCCCTCCTCAACTGCGGGCACACAATGTGTGTAGAAGATGCACACACAACCATTCTCTTCAACTTCTTTTTTTCCCCTCTTTTGGGGGGTTTCCTCGCCATTTTTCCTTGGTTTGCTGTAGTGATAACATTGGTGTGTTGGCAGTGTAGTTTCTTCGTGGTGGTTTCTTTGTGATTTGCCATGTGCTTATGCTCTTTGCTGCCTTCTCTATTACGTGATTTTTTGTTTTCCTTCTTTGTTTTGATCTTATTTTTCCTTTCCATCCTGCTGTCCTCTCTATCGCACCCAATCTTCTTCCTCTCCCCCCTGCTTCCCCCCTCTCTCCTTCCCCTCTCCCCCCCTTCTTCCTCTCTCCGCTGCTTCCACCCTTTTCTTTCTTTTGCTCTTCTTGTTTCTCTCCATCCCACTCCTCTGCATCCCACCCCCTTCTATCCGAAGACATTAATGACTCCTATGAAGGCCAACTTGGAAGACTTTGTATCCTCTTCTGAAGATGCTGGTTTCACGTCTAATGATAAGCTTGGAAGATCAATACAAGATGTCTTCAACAACTTGAGGTTCAGTGTACGTACACCTACGTTTTTTCTTATGTGTGAAGGAAACTGATAGTTTAGTGAGTTAACGCGGAATCTAAAATTGTTTTTGAGAGTTTCATGTGTGTGATGAGTGTACATACACAGGCAATGCCATCTTCAAACTAGAAGTTTGCTGGAAAGATACCCTAAATTATATCTGTGTGTGTAGGAGTGGATGCTTCAGCTTTCTTCACAGCAAGAAACTTACAAGGAGGAAAAGAGCGTGCAATTTGTAAGTTTCAGCGGGTTTGGATGCTGTAGTACTGGAAAAGTTGTGGGTGATATTGTGTGTAAATATTTCTGTGTATGAACATGTGTAAGAATAATTGCGTGTGTGCGAGCGTCAAAATCATAATATGATATTCCCTTCAAGCTATAACTGTATACACGCCAACTCACCATTCAGTAAAGAGGCACATACAGCACCAAGAGGCATCTTTCTCACGCAGGCAACACTAAATAACTAGCTGTTTTTCCAGGCAGCTAATCGCAGTATCTGTCACACACACGTACATAAATGCACACACACATACATAAATGCACACACACGTACATATATATACACATACCAACACACACCCCCAATCAGCGAAATCTTCAGCTCACTCACGTCAAGCTGCACACTGCTCTCAACTTCCCGTGCACTGAAACACGACTACGTAAACCAGCAAAAGTGCTACCTTCATCTGCAGTGTACGTACACTCCTCAGCACACCCAACTGAGGATAACACACACATTCCAACGCTTTTGCAGAAAATCCTCCGAGGGAGTAAGCTGGACGAGCACACATCGGAACTACTAGATCAAGGATTCGTGCTTTGCTTGAATGCCTTAAAAGATAGCAGTGTGAAGATGACAGATTGAAGTAACTCTGCTTCTGCGTGTGTGCGCAAAGCTCAAATAAATCCTATTTAAGCCTTTGTTACTTTTTCAAAGAAGGGAGCTTCTCTGGTGGATGGGATCCCATTAACTGGATAATATACACTTACTTACACGTCCACGGTGTACATACACATATAGGGTATACATATGCAACAAGGGCGTACATACACACACCACGTACATACACACACACACACACACACACACACACACGCGGTGTACACACATACACACACACCAATACACATGGTGCTTATGCACTGCACAAAACTTGTCGATTTGTACTGAAATTTTGTTTACTCGTGAGCTTTTTGATGGCGCTGTTTCCTTGGTAGCAACCAGGTGAGACGAAAGCCAACAGGGTGAGTAAGCAAGCTCACAAGTGAAATCATACACTGTATACCTCAGCAGTAGCGCCTTATAAGCCCAAAGCAAGGCAACACACACAAAACCCAGCACATGATTATGCACAGGCGCAAACAGTATCACACACAAGTAATAAGGTGTGGCAAACGTCGCACACGCACACACACAAATGGTGTGCAATAAAGATGACAGTACACACACGTATCATATTAGGGCAATACCACACGCACATGGCACCCAGCAAAGAAAGTATAGCAAACACACACACACCCAAGACTACATTACACACACGCAACGGCATATAGCACACCCCCTCCGCCAAACACGCAAAGCATTCGAAAACTGCCAAAACAAACCCAGCACATGCATTCACTAGATCATTCGCAACTTCAACGTAACCAAGCAAACTTTACTATATAAAATTCATGATCTTTAAGTATAGCATAAGGGGTTCTTCACACACACGAACTCCAAGTGTGTGTGCTGCTGAAGCTAATCAGTCATATAGCTTGAGAATACAAGCGAACTTACACACACGCCAAAATGATCTCACAAGAGCTGATCTTTATACACTGCAATCATGCGCTGCTATCCAAAAAATAGCGTTCACACAGCCACACATAGACGCAGTATTGTATCGTGACCATCAACCAAACACACAAACATCCTGTACCTGCCACGGCACACACAAGTAGTGAGAATGTGTAAAAGTTGATAAAGCTCCAGAAAAACACTGAAACGTAGTTTGAACGCGAACTCACACACACACACACACACACTATGTTAGTCCTATGAGCTGGGAGTGCTGCTGAACCCAAACGCACACCGAACAAATGCGTTTGCTAGGGATGCCATTGAACCCAAACACACACCGAACTAAAGTGCCAGCTGAGGGTGATACTCGACCCAAACACACTACTCTAGTTTGTTAGCTGCTGGCGCTACTCAACCCCAATACACACACCTACTTGTGCGATCAAACACACTACACCAGCGTATGAGCTGATAATGCTGCTCAACCCCAATACACACGCCTACTTGTGTGGATAAACACACTACGCTAGTCTGCGAGCTGATGGTGTTACTGAAGCACCCCAGCACACACCTACTTGTGTGAACATCTCCAACTACCAAACCCCCATACACGCACACACATCTACTGTGCGAGCTGGGCGTGCTGCTGCTGAAGCCTAACTACTTCAGGATAGTGATTCAACAGAGGCCCCTTGGAACCGATCCACTTGCAGCCTGCACCGTCAGGTACTATCGAGCGGTTTTCTATGCCTTTCAAGTAGTCTTCGGGGGTAAACTTAGTAAATCCCCACTTCTGAGAGATGTAGATCTTCTGACGGCCAGGAAACTTTGATTTCGCCCTACGGAATGAGTCCAAAGCTTTGTCAATGAATGCTTCCTGAAAATTTGATCGCAAGCACACACACAAGGCAAAATAAGAGGTCAGATGACAAGGTGCGCAATCGGGCGGGAAAAATGAAAGAAAACGATGAAACCAGCCCAATTTGAACTGATGTATGTACACAGGAAGAAAACTTTAAGGGGAAATGTACGTGAGAAAAAATACGGAAAACACGAGGTGCTAGATACGATATGGAGAAGAGGAGTGAAGGTTTACACGCACACAGTCGACTGGGTGGGTTTTCTAGAAGGAATATCGGCTTACACACCCTATCTTGTAACGTAGCACACAACCTATCACACCCTAGCAGCCCACACAACCTATCACACCATCTGGCACACACACAATCTCACCTTTGTTCTGATAGACATTAAAACTTGGCCGATGTTTACCCTCGCCACCAAACCGTTAGGCTTACCAAAAGCTCCTCTCATACCAGTCTGAAGCCTATCGGCTCCCGCACACGAAAGCATTTTATTGATGCGAAGAACATGATAAGGATGAGTTCTTATCCGCAAATGGAAGTTATCCTTTCCGCAAGTCTTAATCATATGCTGGGGGAAAAAAGGGGGTAGATAGGGAGGAGATGAGAGGGAGATGAGAGGGAGATAAGAGGGAGATAGGACGGAGATATGAAGAAAATGAAGATGATGAAGGTGAAGATATTGATGAATATCATGAGAAAGACCAGCAGGCAAACAAACATAGAGATGAAGACGAGCGAAGCCAACAAAGCAACAAGCACAGACTTCGTAAAAAAAATGTTAAACGTTGTGCACACAGTATGGGCCTTCCGAAGAAAAAGAAAAAGAAAAAAGAGGTGGATTTATTAACGCACACACACACACATACAACCTCACTGAAGCACATCAACCACACACACCAACACAGTTAATGCACACAACCAACACTAAAAAGATCTCAGCATATCAAAAACACATACATAATGGCACAAAAACGATACTACCACGCGTTTCCCAGTGTACATACACCCCAGCTCCAATTAGCTTCAAAACACCTTCTAACCTTGTTAGCTGCAACACGCGCTGCCTCCAAAGCTTCCGATGAAACCTGCTCATACTCTCCACTAGCCATGTGGATGGCAATAGGAAATTCATCAACATTCGCCTTCTTCTTTCCGACATCGTATATGCGAATCTTGCTATCCGGAACACCACGACAGAAGCGTGACTAAGAAGCAGAAACAAGAAAACAATCTCAATCTTAAAGTTCTTTATACAAGTGTATATACACCCGTTTAGTTGAGAAGAGCACATACAAAGAAAACTCAAGAAACTGCTAAAATCATTGATGCTAAGACTTCCTACCTCACACACGTTCAGCAGGTATTTGATGATTGAAAAAAAAAAAGTTAGCGAATGGAGTAGGAGCGAGAAAAACTCACACACATTGAATATACATTGCAAATATAGTCTATACACATACAAAGTGGTGTACTCATACAAAAGCCCGCACTGAGTGATGGATTCATAGATGAAAAAACAGCACATTCAAACCTTCACATTAGCGCATATTCAGTAGGAAAAATTTCGCACACACTTTCACACCAATAGACAAACTTCACACGCACTGCCACACATACTTTCATAGATGCTTTCACACACATTTTCATAGATATTTTCACACATACTTTCACACAAACTTTCACAGATATCAAGTACAGTCCTCTGGTAGGAACTACCCTACCACGCACATGTTTATACGGCGCAAACTTCTCACACACACATATATTTAACCTACTCCATTTCGCACACATTTCTACTCCTCCCTCTCTCACATACACATTTCTTCTACTCCTTTTTACGCACACACTTCCTCTTCTCAACTTCACCAATAAGAAAAACAAAAATCCCCCATCAAACCTTTGGATAGGGTTTGTTCTTGCAGTATCGATAACATCTCGCCGGCCTTCTCCCCATTTTTTCAATGCGTTGAAGAAAGAAGAGAAAATGCACAAGAAACAGAACCTTTGCTGAACGAAAAGTCAAACCACACTAAGCTTTTTGGCAAAAATCATACTCTTAGAAAAAGAGGCGGGATATCTTGTGATTAACAACCGCACACACACACACACGCAACTCAAAGTTAAAGCCTGGAGATGGAGCTTCCCCAAACTCGACGCCAATCGAGTCAGCAGGTGAGTGCGCACACGCGAAAACTCTGCCGAGCGAAAGAGACTCTCAGGCGATGCTTTGCGCCGATTGATGAAGTTGGGGGGGGCAGGGAGGATTGGGGGTGTCGTTGGGAGGAAGGGGGCGGCGAGCGTAGGTTGCGCAGGAGAGGAAGTGGGGGGTTGACCGCGATGCAAGGAGGAGAGGCTGCCTTGTGGGAGGGGTAAGAGTTGTAGGGGGGATGAAGATGCGCACACACACACACAGGGTAGAGGGAGCAAGGGTGATGAGCAGAATAAGAAGGGTGAATGAGCTGCACACACAAATACAGGCGAATGACATGCACACACAATTCACCACCCAGGTGCACACATACAGACATACAGCACATACACACATACAGCAAACACACACATACGGCACACACACACACACACACACTGAAAACCTCCGAACTTCTCCGCAATTGAATTGAAGCGGGCAATCCTTTCTTTTCCTTATTTTTACCTCCCCCAAGGCTTTCTAGACAAACGTACTCTACTCCCTCTGCTAAGCTCCTCTACACAACACACACGCGCACACACACACAGCTTCCTCGACATGCGCACATTTTGCCGCTGTCACAGCGCCGTCAACACCGCAGGGTAGTTTGCTTCTTCCTTCTTCTGTGGGGGTATAGTGCACACACACAACATACGCACAAACCCCACCAGCGACACCCTCTTCCTCCTCGCGAAAACACGACACAACAAAAATACTTCCGCTTCTTCTACTTCCTCCAATCTTGTACACTGGAGCTTCTCTTTGCAGTGTATATACACGTACCCTGTTTTCAGCACTTTTGTTGTTGAGGTAAGTATTTTTTGCTGCTTTTTGGTGATAATTTGCCGGTAAATGCACTTTTAGTGGGGACGAGGGTGTAAGGAGGAGGGGGGTTATTTAGAAGAAACAGAGGAGGAGGGAGAAGATTTCATTGAAGCGCCTACAGTAGGATGGTGATGATTGGGCAGCTTGGATGATAAATTTAAAAGAAAAAGAGGGGGAAGCCGAAGAAGGGGAAATGGAAGAAGAGGAAGCTAAAGAAGTGGAAGAAGAAGAGGAAGATGAAGGAAAGGAAGAGAAAGGGGAAGGATAAGATTTTTGCAAGATTTAGGCAGTGTCACCCCAAAGAGGAAGAGGTGCCGATGATGAATATAAAAGGCGTGCAAGAAGAAGATTCTGACAATGTCAACATGAAAACGAAATGAAATCAGCACACAAATGATTAATTTTTACAAAATTCATTCGATTTTTTGGCAAGAGAAGCAGATGAATGACGAATTTAAGGCGAATAGCGTACAGTGATGTTGGAGAAGGTCTTTCAATGTAGATTTACCTCTTCAAAACAACGGAAGATGTTGGCGAAAAGACGAAATTATCAGGTTCTTGTAGTAAAAATCAAAGAAAAATGGTCGTTTGTACGGCTAAAGACAATGAATTTGTAGCGTAGATATGAAGAAGCAGTGTGATTGTGTGTTGTTTCATTTTGATGTGATGATTCCTCGGTAGTGGAAGGTGAGGTGCTTCGGCATGATCAGAGAGAGAAGTAGTCTTTTGTTTTTTTAGAAACGAAGTGTGTGCACACACAGTAGGAGGCAGAAGGTTTGACGCTCTGCAAGCAACAGGAGAGTGCTGGACGAAGTTTTTTCGAATCTCGCTGTAGTTGCTTGTGATGTTTGAGTAGTTAGAACGCTTGTGTGTGGGTATATTTATATGCTTTTATCAGCTCTTTTCGACTACGCACACACATAAAGTGCTTATCTCATCGTTTTATCTGCTTCTATTTCAGGAGAAGATGAAGGTGTACAAGGATTTAATTTCTGGGGATGAGCTCTGCTCAGACTCCTATATGCAGTCCGCCCCTTTTGATGACCCAGAGCTTCTCGAGGGTGTGTGTGTGTTGTTTTTGGCTTGTATGAGTTGGCTTGAGTGTGCTGTGTCTATATTTTGTATGTCGGATTGTGTGTCGGCGTATTTAGAATCACTTGAGAGTTGATGCGGGTATCAAGCTACTTCCATCGTTGGTGTGTGAATACTTCTTTATGCAGCATCATAGGCTGTATACTATAATATTGATTGGTGTGTTTCATATCTACATGATTTCCGGTATGTGTAGATTTTCCTACCCTAGTTTATTAAGGCAAAATTTGTTTGTTATTCTATCGCTCATTGCGTGTGTTTGTGTGTTAATACAGTCGCTTTTGAAGTGAAGTCTCGATTGATAGCCAAAACTGATGAAGATTTTGGAATAGCTGATAACAGGTTAGAAGAGCTTTAGTAATCTTATTGCAAGTCTGTTTTATAGCCCGCCTTGCCCCCCATCTCACCCCCCATCTCACCCCCCATCTCACCCTCCTCCCCCCATCTTTTCACAGCGAAATGGAAGATGGAGAAGGCGGATCTGGCTTGAATCCTGATATACCCAGAGTTGTAGATATTATAGATGCCTTTCAACTGCATCCCACCGGCTTCTCTAAGAAGGATTTCTCAGTGTATATCAAAGGCTTCATGATGAGAGTGAAGAAACACCTCGAAGAGAAGAATGTAGAGAGAGTTCCTATCTTCACACAAGGAGCTCAGAAGTTGGTGAAAAAGATGCTCTCACAGTTTGATGAGTTGAGTTTCCACCTCGGAGATTCTATGAATGATGAGGGTTTGGTGGTGTTTTCATACTACAAAGGAGAGGAGGAATCTCCTCGATTTATATATCTAAAGGATGCCCTGAAGGAGGAGAAATATTAAGCTGTTGTGTGTGCTTGTTTGGGGGGGCTGAGGGGGGGTTTGGTTTTAATTTATGTGTGGAGGGATTGTTTAGGTAGATATGCGTGATGTTGTGGAGGGGATTTATCTTATGTGTATTTTAAGTGGTTCTTCAGGTGGATATGCGCGTTTGTGTGTGTGCATGTGAGGGGTCTCTTCAAATTTTATGTAATCTGCATTGAGGGTATCTTCGGACTAATATGCATATATGTGTGTGTGAGCTTGGGGAATTGCTTTTGTAGAGCATTCGTGTGCGTTTGTATCATGGACCGGATACGTTAAAGCTCTTTTTCAATAGGCTAAGCCTATGTATAGCTTTACAATCTGCATACTGTAATCTGAATCTCATTGGCAGCACCTTTTACTCGTGCTAACAACAGATTGGCCCTAGTGTGCTAGGCGAGTATCACATGTGCATCTGTGTGTACGGGGGTCCATGATTTACTTGAGCGTACAGCTGTGTGCACCTTCGCTGTGTCTTTCTTATGTATAAGCTGCTTCATGCTTGCATCGTAGGTATGTATTTTGTGTGTGGGTCTGGCATTTCCAGGAATCTCGCAGGGTTCGCCTGGTGTGCCCGTGGTTTCTTGTGTGTGAATGGATTTGTGTGTGCACACGCTCTCATTAATGTGTAATTTCCTTCAGTATATGCGGACTGCAGGTCTTCATGTGCTATGTAGTTTCGTGTGTGCATCCATGGTTTGCTACAAGAGTTGTTTAGTTTGCGTTATGCATGGCGCAGATTAATGCGTGCGAGGTGTCTCCTTAACTATATATGTATGCATGTGTGTGTGCCCCTAGAGAGTCTTTGGAGTTCTGCTCACTGCCTTTACTCATCCTGTCTAAAGCATTCTCTAGAAGCAGCTTGTACTGCAGAGTTGGTAACTGCGTCTCTTCCACGCGCTGTCAACTGATATACACACACAGGCTAGCTGAGCAAACCCTAGCATTTATGGCGTTCAGCCTTTCTGTAGGAGGCTGAAATATCGCCTTTACGAAGCTGCTCTAGTCTTGGAGGCCGTGTACGTACATCTAACTTAGCCTATAGGTTTAGTCGTGTTCTTGAGTTGCAGCGTAGTATCAAAGATTTCAGCCTGTTGCTAGGGATGTTGCGTGTGTTGGCAGGGTTCTATGTTTCCTGGATTAGGGGGTGATAAGGTCGAAGAAGTCATCAAACGGAGGGGTGGGGATGTGGGTGTATGTGTGCTCGAGTTTGTGTGTGTTTGTATTTTTTTGGAGTGTGTATGTTTGAGTGTTTGCGTATATGCTTGAGCGTGTCTTTGTGTGGCTGTGTATGGGCTTAACTCTGTGTGGGCTTGAGTGTGTGTGGTGTGGTTGCCTGTGTGATGTGTTTCTTCATATTCTGTGATGATGTGTGCTACGGTGTGTTTCATCATGTTTGTGCGTCACTATTTGTGTTTGCCATAATGTGTGTTCATGTCATCATGTGCATTTTTACTACCATGTGTATGTGTGCTATCATGCTTGTGTGTGTGGCATCACGTGTGCTATCAGATGTTGCATACCCCTTTTTCTATTGTTTAGCTCTTTATCCTTATGCAAACCTATGGCCTTCTGTTTGGTGCTTTTGGCTATGTAGTGCGTGTGCATGCCACTAGGGATCATAGAAGCTACAGGAGATGCATCACATATCGGGGCAACGTGCGTGTGCTGGCAAACAAAACAGTCGACTATTAGCTCACTACGAACGCAGGCCTGTGGGTCTCTGTGTAACCTTGAGCAGCCGCCTTTTATAGCTTCTACAAGGTACTAGACCGACTATATAGCGATCATTTAGACACTGAGCGGTGTACATACACCCCCCGCATTCTTCACTCCTTCATCACTCCCCATGAAGAGATGTTTCAGTCCCCTTTTTCTAACAGGTTTTATAAGCATCTCTCGCACACACGCGCCTTTCTGCATAATATAAAGTTACTAGAGAAACTGAAGATGCTGATGTGCAGAAGCTTCAGCGATTGCCCCAAGAAGTTGAAGGTGCCACATGCAAAGGGGCTCTTTAGTGTATGCAAAGTAGCGCACGTGTGTGTGCGCAGAGCATGCATAGTTCGGGCGTGTGTGTGGAGCACATAGCTTGAGGGAAGATGTGTGGAACGCACATCTTGGATGTCTGTGTGAACTTTGCAGTTTGGGCGTGTGATGAGCATGTGCCTTATATGTGTGAGCGAAGCACACCTCTTGCTCCTGTGCGTAGCGATCACGGAAATCTTTAGAAACAGATTTTTCTGTGTGTTTTCGTGTGTAAACACCGGTGGGTGTGCCTTCACGTGTGTGTGTTTCCGACCATGCAATACCCCTGCGCCGCCTCAGTGGAGATTGACTATTCGCTGTCGCCAGCTATACTAAGTATCTGCAGAAGCACACACTGAGATGCCTGCGCATGCTGTACTCTATCCAGTGCATCCCCACTTCTGGCTTGTGTGTGAATCGAACTTCTTCATTGGTTAAGCACTACTCTTCGCACACACAGTCCTCAAAAACGCCTTCCTCTTCATCTTTTTCTAGAAATCAGAAGTATGGCGAAGATTATATGGTCTCCCATATGATCCTCCATCCTCTTCAGTCAAGGTAGAGCTTCTGCATATCCTTAGTATCAAAGTGAATGTCTGAAGAGGTTAAAGAGTGTGTGCAGTAGATGACTAGAAGCTTAACGGATGAAGCAGCAAAGCTTACGCAAAATTCACACACATAAATCTTCGTTAGTACAGAGAAAAAAATACACATTGGGAGGATAAATCTAAAAAGATGCGAGTTCTCAGGGCTTATGCTCGCACACACAGAAGGTGTGTGGAGTATGAAAGGCTCGCACACAACACAACTGCTTAGAGAATGAGTGGCTTTCATACACCAAATGTACCCATAGAATGCGAGGCTCGCGCACACAGATTTCGTTATGATGCCGAGAGTTCTGGCAAGAATTTTACTAGCAAAAGGCCCACGTACACAGCACTTGTTAAAGGTGCTTGTTTTTCATGTATTGCGTGGTGTACGTAAGCCACTAAACTTACTGCAAAGTGGACATCTCCTGTTTCTCGTCTTGATGTTCGTATCCAAGCAGTCTGTTATAGAGAACAAAAAAAACACACACGTAAAATAAGCCACTGCTATTGAGATGGTTGGGAAACACAAGGACACACACAATCAAACTTTTATGAGGCTTTTTTGCATCTTTTCGCAAGCATTTTAATGCTCTTATCCTTCTTCCTC